>PVIR01007711.1:0-59733 GCA_004026965.1 Petromus typicus | reverse complement strand
AATCCTCCTGCCTCTGCCTCCCGAGTGCTGGGATTACAGGCGTGAGCCACCACGCCCGGCACTGTGGTATGTGGTACTGGTTGCTGCTGGGTGTGGGTCTCCACACCCAGTATTGTTATGTGGTTACCGGGGAATCGAACCCCGGCCCTTGCGCTTGCAAGACAGGCGCCGGAACCACTGAGCTAACTCCCCGGCCCACACCCAACTTCTTAAACACTGCTGGACATAATAGGGTAAATATCAACACAGTTACAGTGGTCACCTCAGTATACCACTACTATAAATAAATAGATCAACTATACAAAAAAATCAACAAAGAAATAACAGATTTGAAGCATGCACTTGAACAAGTGGACTTAATAATATCCACAGAATATTCTAGGGCTGGGGATTTAGCTCAGTGGTTCTGGCAGCGGCCTTGCAAGCACAAGGACTTGAGTTTAACCCCCAGTAATCACATACAGCAAAGCTGGGCATGGTGACTCATGCCCACCACCAGCAATCAGTACCATATACCATAGTGCCGGGTATGGTGGCTCACGCCTGTAATCCCAGCACTTGGAAGGCAGAGGCAGGAGGATTTCCAAGAGTTCGAGGCTTGCCTGGGCTACATAGTGAGCTCAGGGCCAACCTGAACTACGAAGTGAGACCATCTCAAAAAAAAAAAAAAAAAAAAAAGATCCACCCAACTACGAAGTACACACTCTTCTCAGCAGCACATAAGACTTTCCTCAAAATAGACTACATATGAACCCATAAACTATACTTAAGCAAATAAAAAAATCAAAATTATCTCTATCAGATTATAGTGCAATGAAATCAGTGGCACAGAAATTATGTGAACACGTGACAAACAGTACACTCTTAGATAATAAATGGGTCTCAGAAGAAATCAATGAAGAAATTAGACTGTTCCTAAAATTGAACAAAACTGAATGCCTGAATTAGAAAAATAGAAGTAACCTGAATCCACCTCAGCATTTTAGAAAAACAAGAACAATCCATGACCAAAGCTAGTACAAGGAAGAAGTAATTAATGAAACTGAAACTTTTAGTTTCAGAATGAGTCAACTACCTGATTCTTTGAAAAAATATGGCAAAATACATAAACCTTTGACCAAACTTACCAAAATAAGAAAGAAAAGACTCATATCAATTCAATTAGAAATGAAAAAAGTGAAATCACAAATAATACTGCCAAAAGTGAAAAGATTATTAGTAACTATTGTGAAAATCTGTACTTCAATCCATGAAACAATCAAGAAGAAATAGATTCTTAGATACATGTGAATCATCACACTTGGACCAAGAAGATATAAAACCCTGAACAATTCAATGATAGGTAATAAAGTTGAAACACTAAATTAGAAAAACCTACCAACTTAGAAAAACCTACCAACTAATCCCAGGACCCAAGGGATTCACCACTGAGTTCTATGAGAACTTCAGGGGCATCTAATGCCAGTACTCCTACTGGACTTATAAGAAAAGGGAAACCGTTAAACATGGATCCCAGCATTACAGTGATTTCATAGCCGGACAAGGTTACAACTACAGAAGCAAAACAGGCCCATTCATGAACATAGAGGAAAGATCCTCAACAACAAAGGGGCAAACGCAATGCAGTAAATAGTTTAAAAGGCCATACACTGTGACTAAGGAGGCTTCATCTCGGGAATGCAAAGATGCATCAATATATGCAAATCCACAAGTACAATACCTGACATAAACAGAAGGCAAGACAAAAATACATGATCATCTCAATAGGTACAACAAAACCTTTGACAAAATTCATTCATAATTTTAAAAAATCCTGAAAACAATATAGAATAACCTTATCTCAATCTGATAAAACTATGTATAACAAAGCTACTGCAGCATCATATTGTGGTAGAAAATTCTAAAGTCAGGAACAAGATAAGGATGCTCACTGTCTGTCTCCTCTTCTGCTCAACAGAGTGCTCAAAACTATAGCCAGAGTAATCAGGAAAGAAAGAAATTAAAAGGTACATATAGGAAAGGAAGAAGTTAAACTATCCCTCATACGGGATTCTCAGACAAGATCTTTCCCACAAAATCCCGAAATATTTTACCAAAAGATGTCCAGAACTAGTAAATTAAGCAAGGTAGTAGGATAACAAATTAGTACACAAAAATCTATAGCATTGCTCTACATCAATAGTGAGTCCACCTAGAAATTAAGGAGGCAGTACAATTTCTGATATCTACAAGTAAAAGTAAATACTTAGTAATTAACCTAACAAAGAGAGTATAGGAACTATATAATAAAAACTATAGTACTCTTAAAAAAAAAAAAAGATTGAAGAAGCCATTAGAAAATGGAAAGATATCCCATTTCTGGATATTGAAAAGGTATTGTCAAAATGTCCATACTTGCAAAAGTGATGTACTAATTTAATGTAACCCCAATCAAAATACTAACAGTATTTCTCACAGGTTAAGAGGAAACAGTCCTAAAATTTACACAAAACAAGAAAAGACCCAGCATAGCAAAAGCAAGCCTAGGTAGCAAGAGCAAGCAGGCGGCATCACAATCCTGAATTTTAAGATAAATTACAACACTACAGTGGTTAAAAACAGCATGGAGCTGGTAAAAGAACCAATGTGTGGATTACCAGGACAGGATGGAGGATGTAGAATAAGCCCCAGATGCCTTCAGCTGCTTGATCTTTGCTGAAGTAGAGGTAACTTCTTTAACAAATGAAGCTGGGAAACTGGCTGTACACATGGGAAAGACTGAATTTAGATCCATATATGTCACTATGTCTTACATTAAAATCAAAATGGAAAAAGATTAAAACAGAAATACTCTGTTGAAAGATAAAATAGATTAAGCTTTTGAAAACATAGGCATAAGCAAGAACTTTCAGAACAGAATGTCGGTGACACAAGAAATACAGCATCAACAAGTGGTAATATGTCCAATTAAAAAGCTGCACAGCAAAGAAGACAACAGAGTGAAGAGACAAACGTTACAATGGGAAAAATGTTTTTGCTGTCTGTGGTTCAGACAGATGGCTATTATCTAGCGTATGTAAAGAGCCCACAATAGACTTAAGCAAATTGGGCAGCTGAAGTGAACAGTCACTTTTCAGAAGAGGAGGTACAAATGGCAATAAAAACATGAAAAAAATTCAACATCTCTAGCCATTAGAGGAATGCAGAGTAAAACCCTGAGACCCCATCTCACTCCAGAAGAAATGGCTGTGATCTAGAAATCAAATAATAACCAATGACAGTCCCCTCAATCTACTGACCAACTGCCAACGTCCCATCCACCTTGTCTGGGCAGCTTTTTCTTTCTTTCTCTGTGGGCCAAGCAAGGCCTTGGAGTAGGGCAGCATCTTTGGACTATGAAAGTTCAGATTTGTACCCATACCCAAAATGGTCATTGCGACCCCATTTCTGATGGTGGGAGCTTCACCTACCATTTTTCTTTTCCTCCAGAGTAGACTTTTGGTGGGATACTGTCTGGCAATATCATCACTACTGCCAGTTGTACAGGCCCCTCCCATTTCAGGTCTGGGACTCTATTTCTCAGTGAGAACATGAGTTGTCCTCTTGGATCCCAGATTCCCACCAAGATGGGTACAAAACCAATATGCCCTGTTGAGTGACTTTGTTCTGCGTGATGAATCCAGTTCCTCTGTACCAATGACTCTTGTCTTCTTCCTCTCCTCCATCCATTCCCCTGATGCCCTCATGTACTCTGCACTGTTTGGGGGGAATCCTTGTTCGCTGTTGGTGGGAATGTAGACTGGTGGAACCACTGTGGAAATCAGTGTGGAGATTCCTGAAAAAACCAGAAGTGCCACTGAACCTGTTATTTCCCTACTGAGTATATTCATGAAAAAATTAAAATCATCACACCACTGTGATACATACACACCCATGTTTATACAGATTTTATAATAGTTAAATCTTGAGAGAGTCAAAATGCCCAGATGTGAGGGGTTTTCTTATATATAAAATGGAGTATTACTCAACCATAAAGAATGATATATTAGAGACATTTACAACTAAATGGATGCATCTTGAGGCCATGCTCATAATTAACATAAACAGAACACAGAAGTGTAAATACTGCATCATTTCTCTAATGTAGCAACAGAGAGTATAAATGAGGTCCAAAATATATATATATAATAGGTATTGTGAAATAGGAAGAAAATTTTCAGTGGTGAATGTGAAAATAATGTAAACTTGAAATGTATCAATAAACTCTATTAAAAAAATAACAAGACACCACAGGATACAAGAACACATGCATTATTGGTAAGAAAATAAACTAGGGCAAATACTATGGACCTCAGTGTGGAGATACCTCAAAAAACTTAAAGTAGAAATTCCACCTGATCCAGATAGTCTCTTTTTAGGTATTTTCTCAAAATAAAGAACAAGTGGTAAATGCATACCTATTTTATAGCAGTACAACTCTTAGTTGGAAGCAGTCTACATACCCATCTGTTGATAGATAAATAAGATGTGATATTTATACACAGCGGAGCACTACTCTGTCATAATTAAGAACAAATGAGCCATGTTATGGTTTTTTGTTCAGAGGTCCCCCCAAAGCCTCCTGTAGATGAGGTGGGACTTTCTTTTTCACAGGTAGTTTAATCTGGAATGTGTGGTGCTGGGTCGTGTGATTAGCAAATCATGACATGTGAGTGATTGGTATGGCACCACCCTAATCCCAATGTGAGTACGGTAAAAGGACAGAAAGATACTGTAAAGGTCACTTGTTGCTTCTAATCTCTCCTCCTGCCATGAAGTGAAGCCCTCTGTTACCTCTGCTGCCTGTGCACACCATGCTGTTTCTCCTGTTATGCTTCTTTGTTATTCCAGCCTTGGAGCCAATGTCGTATGGATGGAAAGCTGTATGAACTATGAGCCAAATAAACCCTTACACTTTTAACTTTACGTGTCAGCTAGTTTGAAAATAAAGTAACTAGCATAAGTCATTTGTAGGAAAATGTATACACCCTGAGACCATAATGTCCTATGAATCAGATGCACAGGTTTAAATATCACATCGTTTCTTTTACATGAAAACTCAGAATGTAAATAATTCAAAGTGTAGTCCAAGCCTAACTCCATGGAACATGCAGGAACATAATCTTCACCATGGAAGTTCCCTCTTCCAGACACAAGCAGGGTGACTGTGCTTGCACCCCTCAGTCACTGGTTAGGGCTCCCTCTGCGTGAGAGCTACTGTAGCTTGCATAACTGTGAATGAGGTGTTGCCTGTCTCTCAAGGCTTGCCTTTAGAGAAGCATACAATGTAAGCCAGCAGGCATCTCTACAGAATGTGCAGGATATATGCATCAACTGATGCTACAACTGATAATCTATTCAACAAAAAGCTGGTGCTATGCCCGATATAGTATAATGCATGGCGTGAGAATACAGTGGAAAACATGGTGACAGTGGTGTCCTCTCAATTCATGAACTCTTCAGTCTTTTGAAGATGACAAATTTTAACAGCGACCACACACACACACACACACACACACACACACACACACAGAGTGTATTAACAGGGACATTATTATAAAGTATTCTGGTATAAAGTAACATGAATGTATGACAGTAGAATGTAAAGAGAGTTGACATACTCTGGGAGAATGAGAGGTGAGCTAAGAACTGATGGATAACACATTCAGCTGAGGAACTGGTCAAAGTCAGGGGCCAAGCAAATTTGTAAAAGATGGTTACAGGTAAAGGGGGAATAGCATGTGCAAGGGTCCTGTGCTGGAGTAGAGAGTGTATACTCTTAAATAAATAGATCTAATTCTGTCTAAACAAGAGACCAAAGGGAAAGTGTTGGAAAGTATATCCATTTGATTGTTGAAGAATGAAGTACAATAAATCATCTCAAAACTCGGGTGGCTTGGCTTAGAGCAATCAGCATTTATTTTGCTCATGAGTATGCATCAGCAATTCGGCTGCTTGGACTTATTTACATGTATAGGAAGCAGCTGGCTAATGGTTGACCTAGATTGCCTTTGGCTGGGGCAAAAGGGTAACATAGCTCCATTCCACACCCCCACAGATGAGCAAAAGCAAAACAGACAAGAATTTTGTAGAATTTGATGGATTTGACATTGATGCCAATCATAATAAAGACACAGGCAGGTGGCAGACCACTGTGCACCAAGGCCCAGGGAGCCTCCCATTTTCAGCTCAGGGGTAGAGATATGCTTCATTTGTTTTCTGAGCTCTGCCACAGAAAATAACTCATCCTGTTGGTAGAACTTGTAATTTCTGCCTTGTAAGACATCTGTAAGTGCTGTTTCATGATTCAGTCTGTTTCCCTTCTGACATCACTAGATTCTGTATTTAATGTACATTTTATATCCTGGTGAGAAACTCAAAATGATTTATGTTCCACACATTAACTAAGCTGTTGCCAAACCCTCTGAGAAAGTTACGTATCACAATAGATAGTAAAGCTCTCTGTAAAGTATAATTGCCGCATATTGGTGCAGCCCCAAATGGCACTAAAAGATTTTGAGTGATTTCTCTTTTCAACACCTTGTGTGAAATGTAAGGCTGAACAATCAGGCCCAAGGGTCTTGACTTTTGGTTGAGGCTCCATTGTGATTCCTCTACTCTCTGTTTTATAAGAAAACTCTTCTCTGTTGTTCCTGCTTGGAGATAAGAAAATTCACCTGTTTCATGTGACCTTATCCAAATGTCAGCAGTGCGAAGGGATTGTGGAGTCACTTTACTAACAAATGTGAGAGAGAAAAATTTAAAAGATGCAGCCTCTCAAAAGCACTCTCCCTGCAGTCCTCCAGGAGAGAAAAGAATGCGTTAAGACCACATATGTCATCGGTGAATAACAGGACTAACAAGAACTTAAGGATCCTATTGTCTTGTATCTCTAAATATATCAAGCAAAACATCATTGCAATGATCCAACTCCAATTTCAGGTACTCTGATGGAAAACAAAGAATGTGTTTGCATGATTGTAAGAAGCAGAGGACTCGACAAGATCATACCCAGTCTTGAAAGTGTGTGGGCCCTCAAAATTTGAATAAGTGAGACACTGGTGTATTTTTATGCTAAAGAAAGCTTGATTTATTATTATTTTTCTTATTAAATCTTTATTGGTACATTATGTATACACAGGATTGCACTCAACAATAAGAAAGCTTGATTTTTGAAAATACTTTTGCTAAAGTTGTTTGCACAAATTAATGAACATTATAAAAAATTCTTTTTCACACTAAAATTAAGTTATGTGTTATTATAATTGAAAATGGAAGAGCATGGATTGTATGTGTTTAATACCTATTTTAGGATTGAGACCTGTTGTGTAACATATACAGGAAATGTTCTTGTGTAAAAGAGGCATTTGGAAAGCATAGAAAGGAAGGGAGTAGAAGTCAAAGCCTGTGTTCAGATTGCTGGAAGTCTGGGCTTCTCACCTGGGAGAGGTCTGTGGGTATCTCCTGTGGTATCAGTATGACCCTGCCCCTTTCCCTGCACCTTAATCAGAAGGAGCCAACATGGGAAAAGTTTTGCAGTTGTCATCTTCTCACTGTCTCTCTCTACTGCTTATTTCTGTGCCACACTTACCATCTAGTTGAGAAGGCCACTGGAATTGTGCCATTCTGGTTGGGGAGAACAACCATCTGTGTATTTTGTTATCACATCCCTATTTTAAAAATAAAACTAAGAAAATGCTATTTCCATTAGAATAGAAAGTCACAGAACATTTTTCCTCCCAGGACTTACAGTTGAACCTGGGCCCTTAATGGTGAGCTACAACCTCAGCCTTGTATGTATGCATGTATGCATGTACTTACCTATTTTTGAGAGAAGGCCTTGCTAAGTTTCCCTGGTCAGCCTCAAACATTCCCTCCTCCTGCTTCAGCCTCTCAGCATAGGACACTCTTATAAGAGCTGATCAAACTTAAAAATCCCACATAACAGGAATCAGAAACTAGTGAAATACTTATTTAGTTGTAAATATTTTAAACAATGGACTTAATTTAATTTTGTCTCATCTCAATAGAACTATGTTGTTTCCAGTTTAAATTTATAGACAAGTATATACTACATAAAGAGATACAGAGAGACAGTGATGTATATAAATTAAAGATTGCAGCCTCCTTTAGAGAGTTACTCTTTGTATTGTCATTATTGGTCTTTAACCCTAGTAATGCTTTGGATTTAGTTTCCATTTTATCTGAGGTTATATTAGAACCCTAGATATTTAAAGGTTACAGCTTTGCTGACCTATCTTATTTCTTCTCTTTTCATCTTTCTGAATTTTCTTTTTTCCCTTTTAAAAAACCATCTACCTGGATTTTGTGTGCTTCATCCACTCTGAACATCTATACAGCTGTTTAAAAATAATTTCATCTTTGTGTGATGATGATTTGCTTCTCCCTGCAGTCTTGTTTTGTGCCTGCTGAACATCTTTTCTTCCTTAATTTTGTCTGTGCAATATATATTCTCTTCCTGAACTGTAAGCTGGAATGCAACTTGTGGGAGCTTAGGGATGGATGGAAGCATGTGGCTTATAGGGGGATGTGACTCCTTGTGGGTCAGTGGGGAGATCATGATGGCAGCACTCTACAATTTGTACCTGCTGGTATCTTGCCTTGTAGACTTTTCTCCTCAATTGTGGACAGGATTCATAAATGTACTAGGGCAACACTTGGCAACTAAGTCACAGCATGTGGCAAAAATGAAGTAATTTTTCAGATACAGTTAAGGTGTCTATTTAGTTGACTTTAAGGCAGTCAGGAAAGAAACTATCCTGACCAAATCCAACCTAATTTGGGAGACCATCAAATGAATGCATAGAGACCAGACACCGACCTCTAGAGTACTCTCTTGCCATTCCACCAGAAGCAAAAATTAATCTTGTGACCAGCCTAGGGAGGAAGCCATGCACAACAGCTTGGTGACACTCTTGGAGCCATGAGCAGGTCTGGCCATGGCATAATAGGGATTCTGGGATTCGAGTCAGACAGCCACAAGAGTGTGGATTCCGCAACAACCTCGGGGATGCGAAGGTCGTACCCTGTACAAGCCATCAGGTGGGGACACATCTAGACCAATGCTGTGGGATAGACGACTCACCTGTGCCCTAACTCCTGGCCACACCAGTGCTGAGGGAAAGTGTGGATCTCCTTTAAGCGGCAACCATTGTGATGATATGATATATACCAGTAAAAAAGAAATATTATAGTCTTTTTTTTTTTTTTTTTAAGTTTTTGAGACAGGGTCTTGCTTTGTAGTTCAGGCTGGTCCTGAACTCAGCCTCAAATTCAACAATTCTCCTGACTCTGCCTCCTGAGTGAATTACAGGCATGAGCCACCGTGTCCAACACTATCATATGTGGTACTGATTGCTGGTGGGTGTGAGCCACCACGCCCACCATTGTTGTAGATAGTTACCAGGGATCCAACCCAGGAGCCAACTGGGAAAAGTTTTACAGTTATTGTCTTCGCACTGTCTCTCTCCACTGCTTACAAGGCAGGTGCCAGAACCACTGAGCTAAATCCCAATGTAGTCTTATAGTAACTCTTCAATTTTTCACATACCTATTTCACTGTAAATATTTTAAACAACAGACTTTGTGGAGAGAGGATGGAGCTATGAGGATGGGAGTGGGAAACAGGAGGAAAAAAAGGAGAAGTAAAGAAGATGAAGATGCAATATGCATAAAATTCAGTTCCTCCTGAGGAGAGTCTTTATTATGCATCACAAATATATACTAACAGAAAAGGAAGAAGGAAAATAAACAAGCCTAACATTTTTATTCATTTTTCTCCTCTTCCATCAAAATTTAGTTAATAGAGTGTTCTCCTCCCCCATCTTGCTTTTGTCAAAACACCAAAAATATGATGTTGCTTAACAACACCCAAAATAGTTAATAATTAAATCTGCTGACACATTTCATCAATTTCACCTCTGTTAAATCTGTATCATAATCTGTTCTGTTAATTAATTAATACATTTTATCTTTAAATATCCTAAACATTTATTTTTAAAATCCTTGCTAGTTTCCTCTACAAATAGATTTCTTTAGGAATGAATGTTACCACAGAAAAGGCATTATTTTAATTCATTGGTTGATTCTCTTTCTCCCTTTCTCTCCTTCCTTGCCCTTTGCCACTTTCCCCAGCTGGACTGGAGCTCTTACAGTATTGCTGTGAGACTCTTGCTCCACTGGGATATCAGACTATGAATCAGTTCGAGTTCCCCATAGGAATGCAGAGTGCACATTAAGTCCACAGTCTAGCGACCCAGTTAGGGAAATAGAAACTGTGAATCATGAACACAGTCATGATGTTATGATATATGTATACTTGTGTTTGTTCACGGTTCTTGACTCATAACTCTGACCTACCTCGTCTGATAGCAGCTCATAAAACCTTCATTCCCAGAGGGGCCTGACCCATCCTTTATAGGGAGCAATGCTCCATAGAGAGGCCAAGGAAACTCTGAGCTCACTCTTTGCTGGCTGAACCCACCCAGCTTATTAGCAATCCTACCTGTCCACCAAGGTCTCCAGAAAACCCCAATGACACAGCTCAGAAAGCTTCCAGATCGCTGAACTTGTAGAGGTTCTTGAAGGATGGTGCACCCCGGAATTCATCACCCAAGGAGGGGGTTGTTAGAACCACAACTCACTCCTGCTTGGTAGTAAGCACTGGTAAAACAACCCTGGACTCTTGTTTGTGTCAAATATGATGCATGGTTAAGTAGATACAGTGTCAGGACTAAAATGTGTACTGGTGCTTAGATCTAAGAAGCGGCCATTTTACCCAGAAGTCCATGGAGAATGTGTATGTACCAACTCATTTAATCATCACCACTAGTCTTTGAGTGGCACTGCTATTACCAGTTTTACCTGTGAGGGGACTAAAGCTCAATAACCTTCAACAGCCTTCTCAGGCCACACTAAGGGTAAGTTGAGAAGCTAAACCCTCAGGGCTTCCATTTCCAGAGTACAGTATCCAATCCCCAGGGAAAGGACATTTTGAAGGTGTAAAGAGGAAAAGTTTGCAAAACCCACAGAAAAGCACTGAGTGGTGATAACGTGACACACTGGCATTGGAGATCTGTGTACGACACTGATATCGGTATGTGACAATGTGGTTTGTCTGTAACAACAAGCAATTTAGGTTTCTACAGCAGAGAATATGCAAGAGTCACTCTCTATGATGTCACATTACAAAACTATCTCATTATACATGACAGCATCCTGAATATTAAAAACAAAGTTGTTGATTAAAAGACACTGAGCACAAAAGCCATTAAAAAGAAAAATAAAAGCTGCCTCTTGGATAGAGGAGAGTGTATTTCAGAGTGCTAGTTAATTTTCAAATGAGAAAAATGCTGCAACATGGAGGTATTGTTGTTGAACTGGATGAACAGGCCTGAGGTGACTTTCTGAGGAAAGTCAGAGTAAGGAAAATGGAAAGGGAAAATGAGGAAAACGCAGGAACTAGTCAGTGAACCTACAATTCAGGGATCAACCAGTGAGGCGGCTTCACCTGACAGCTTTGTAAAAACATCTTTCAATCTTTTCCCAGTAGATAACAGAGTACAGCTCATCTCAGCCAAACGTTTATTTATCAGATGTCAATTTTGCTTTTATTTTATTAGTCAAGCAATTCACTAAAGTAAGTAAAGGGATGAAGTTAAAAAGTGGTGGTAAACAAAGAAAAAAGTACTTATTTTTACTATTGACTGTAGCCTAATATGAAATTGCTAGCATAAAGAGCAAACACAAAGTCAAAGTCTGTGCTCACTCAGGTCAAAGTCACAGATGTGAGGAGTCAGCTCAAGCTACTCAAGCAGAAAACATGTCTAAAAGGTACAGTGATAAACATCGGAAGTTGGATTGCCAAGAATATATAGGCAGCCCAATGCTCATTGCATTATCAGTTTTTAATGTCATCAAGTATTCCTCACTTTTAATCTCTTTCAAATTTTAACTGGTAAATACGATCACATATTCTCAGAACAAAAAATGCAAAATAGAGTTTGCAGTACACAACTGGTGAATTATACCAATAAGAATAGAGCAGGGGGCAGAAAGACAGGGGCAGCACACAGCTGTCTTCTCTTTGGAAAGCAAACAGAGTGAGATGCAGACTATCTTGGAGGAAGAGCTGAGGACACTTCTAACCCAGCTCCCCCATCAGGTGGCAGCTATGGCAAGTGGCATTTGCCAAGAAACAGCATTACCCAGTGAGCTGGCAGGTCTTGCATCACAGTCTGTGGTGGACTAGGATGGACATGTGCACCTAAGAAGCAAAAGTGACCTTGCCTTCTGTTTTGTTTACCAACGGCGTCCATTCTACCAAGAGATGCTTTGTTTGATGGTTGTTAGGAAGCTATGAGGTGGAATAGGAAATGCATTGTGTAATCAGTTGAAAGGAACACTAGCAACATATGAAGCAATGTTGAATTAAGAATATTATCCCAATTATTAGTCCAGTATCACTGTTTAAAGTGCATAATTTTGTTGACAGACAGTTAGATCTTGATTTAATATTGAGAGAATAGTAAAAAATGAGTAGCATTAAATCACAGCAATTGAATTCAATTCCTAAAGATTACTGTACAAAAGACCGAAAGTGTGAAAATTGTACATGATGACATCAGTGTAGTTCCCAGCACAGGGAGGCTGAGGCAGGCGGATTGTGATTTTGAGAACATTTTGGACTACATATCTAGATCATTTCTCAAACACACAGAAGAAATTTCAAAATTGTGCTGTTTCACATTGCTATTGAGGAAAAAGATGCTTAGATGAACTTTAAAGAAAAAAGAATTTAAAAGCCGTATTTCTTCATGACAGTAATGATGCTAGTAGAGACCATTTACATAATTTCAAATGTATTGTTCAACTGCCAGATTCTAGTAACTTTTCAGTCTCTAATGCATCTACCCATGACTTCAAGCACACGGTGCCATTGTTTTATTGTTAGAGGTGGAACAGACTGTGATAAATACTTTGGTTTGCACCTTGAATTCTTTTCAAATGCTCGGTGCCTCCAACCCCTGACTCCAACTACCAAAGAAATGACTGGGTTGTAATCGGGCATGATTAACCACCTATCCACCTGCAATCGCTAAAGGAAAACTACGTTCTACAGCCTAAGGTGACCAGAGCTGATCAGAAATCCACTCATCACAATCCTTCAAGTTCCAGCATTTGAGTGTGATATTTGAAGTGATTGTTATCTCCAGAATCAGATGAGTCAGCATAGTTTTCAATGAAAATTTCCCCACAATCTGGTTCTATATTTGACCTGGATATCTCTTTATAGAAATAAAAGATATGAAATTAACTATATGGGTAAGGAACCTATCTTCCAGCTGTTTCTGACATGAGTGATCATGTATACCTTAATTATGATGTTAGCTTACATTATGAGTATTACAAAGCCATCTCCCATTGACATGTGATTTTATTATTAAATCATCTGTGCTAGTCTTACTGTATTTTAATGTACCATATATGGCAGTTTCATGTCTTAAAAATCTGTTAATCACTGTCCATATACCATTATTTCAGAAGCACTTGTTCAAGTCTCAAGGGATAAAATAAATCTAAGTCTGTTCAATGCAAAACAGACAAAAATAAAAATGAAGCAATTTCACACTAGTAGAAGTCAATGGGAACTCTAGAGGAAACCTAACATGTCAAGTGAACTGAAATAATACTTTAAAGAATCGAGTTCCCAAGTGATCATTACTAAGGACTGAACATTTGTGTCCCCTGAGATTTATAGTGAAGTCTAAGTCTGCTGTTTGAAGTTATCTGGAGGAGTCGGGGTCTTCAGAAAATAACTGGGTCTGAAAGGAAGAGCCCTTCTAAATGGGCTGAGTGCCCTTTCAAGGGGACAAGGAGACCAGAGCTCTTATCTCCACTCAAGAGGATACAAGATGGTCATCTGCAAACCCATCTTGAGATTTCCAGACTGTAAAAAGAAAAGGACCTGAGTCCAAGTCCTTCACAGTAAGCCACATGCCCAGTGCTTTTTGTTTTTCTTATTCCAAGACAGCACTGAATTTCTACGTTGTCTGGCTGGGCTTGAACTTGCTATCCTCCTTCCTCGAACTCCCAGAGTTCTGGAATTACAAGTGTGCACTGCACACCCCTCGGTGTTTGTTGTTTAAAGTGTACAGTTTACAATATCACTGAAAGTGACAATCCTTTTACCACATGAATGTCAATTAATTTTTGATGACCATTTTCAGGAGCAAACAAAATTTATCTTATTAACCCAATGCAACCCAACATTTTGGCCGTCTTTGACCAGGTTAAACAGCTTGTAATTTGGTACCTGGGTTAACACCACACCCTCATCCTATGATGAGCTTACGGCAAAGAGAAGTTGAACACTGAGCTCATGTAGGTAATTGTCCTGAAACTTACTGTTAAGCCTGGACATAGATCACATGTTTACTTACCATTGACTCACATGGTCCAGAGCCACAACCAAGCATCAGTATTGGGGGGAAGCACACCCCAGTGAAGGCCAGAGTTAGAAGGGGAAATACTGTGGACTACCTGCATATGTACATACTGTGAGTACATACGCCATTAAACCAGAGTTTCCCAAAGCAGTAATTACCCTATGATGGTTGATAATTCTGTTATTTTGTATTTTATTGTGTTTCAGTTTGTATTTTATTGTGTTTCAGTTGTTTTGATGCTGGCCATAATGATAAATGAACATCTGACCTACTGTAGGTCGCCATAGTACCAGCACCTGAAAAAGCACTGTTGACAGGCTGGGCCAACACTTTCAGTTTCTGGAGTGACACAGTGAGAAAGTGAAATATTTGTGTCCCTGTAATAAAGTAGAGTCTCTGATTGATTTATTTGAATTGGGGTTATGTTAAATTGTCCAAGCTGGTCATAACCTTATAAACCTCCTATCACACACTTCTATGTAGCTGGGATTACAGGTATGTGCCACCAGCTCAGCCCTTGTTAACTTATTTTCTTGGCAAAGAATGAGACAATGCCATCTTTGTAGCCCATCTGTCTTGATTCTGAATTAAGGACACAGCTTAAAGGTAGAACACAAGACTGAGAAGCTTAAAAGTACGGCCCATGTCTGAACACTGACTGGTTCCGTGACTCACCTGCTCTTCCTAAGCATCAGCTTAGCTTCCCAGTCTGTAACACAGGGACAATTCCAATTGCCTGTCCTACCTCATGATAAATGACTTACTATTTTAAATGGTCTTTTAAATGGTACTGTTCAAAGCACATGACATTTATGAACTCATTTCACCCACCCATCAACCCTGTAGATAGGAGGTTCTACTAATATCCTCACTTTACACAAGAACAAACTGAATTAGAGAAGGGTTCTTATTTATCAGGCTAGATCTGGCCTGCTAGGCCCTGCAGTCCGCCTTCTCATTCCCTGCTCTTAAGCATAATACTAGTATGTGACCTCTACTAGGGAAAGGTTTTAAGTATGTGTGAAACCTCAGCCTTTAAAATCGTACTGTATCATTTTTGTGGTTAATTCCCTGGGAAATTAATGATGTTTAACTTTTCAAAGTGTCTCTGGTTTAACTTTCATTGGGCTGATGTCTCGATCCCAAGCCTGAAGTGTGTAGCACATGGAACTTCCTGTGTGTTCTGCAGCACCCACTGAGAAGCCAAGAATCTCTCCGAGGCAGAACAAGGCCGAGGCAGTTGAGTTTCTGGAGGACAAGGTACATTTGCCTATTGAACAGTAAGAATCACTGTTCATGAGTCCCAAATGTTTATTAAACTTCAGCCCTATTCCTCTTTTACTATATTAATTTTGCTACAATAAGTGAAGTTCATCATTTGTTCTATAGTTTAATACTCCTGATCTCCACAAGGTAATCCTTTTCTGAATTGCTTTCTAGAAGACTGCTTGAGAGTGACATCCAGTTGTGCTGTGGTGTGGTCATTCCTCCAGGAAAAAGACTAAATTTATGTTAAATGTCTTTATCTTCTTTTCTCTTCAAGGACCAGTTTCATTTGGCTCATAGCATAGCCTTAAAGGCAGTATCTTTAGTAAGAGAATGTATAATTATGTGAATATATGGATATCCATGTTTTCTGGAGGATTATTTTTAGAAGAACACAGCCTTGTATCCAGATAAAATTTACAGTTTGTAAATTCCATAAAATAACTAAGGTCATTCTTCTGAAAATAGATGTCATTTTGGGCCAATATATGCCTAAATGTGCCAATATCTATTTAACCAGTTAATGGAAGAATACCCTGCAATAATGTGTACAACCTGCTATTTAAAAGAAACAAGCTATGGGATTTGTTTTTGTTTACTATGGTAATCGAAATGTTTGTGTCATCAGTTGGCATTGATATACCTGAAGCCAAATCTGAATGCACTTTGTATTTTTATTTCTTTTTCAAAAAACAGCAATGAAATACAGTTTACAAACACTAAACTACTTCAGTTTTACATTTACAATGATCACATTTAATAAGTATATCCAGTAATGTGACCACCACAGCTGTGTTTTGGGACAATTCCATTAACTCAGAATTTCTCTTTGGGCCCCATGTGGTCTGTTCCTCTACAACTACGGGTCCCCATGAAGACTGACATGCTCACCTGTTATCGCTATGTAATACTGACTCTTCTGAAATTTCATGTAAGTTGAAATAGTGGGTACTCTTAAATTTTTAACAGCTTTATTATTTCGTATAATGTACATGCACTATGATTTACCCACCGAAAATGTACAGTGAAATGGTTTTAGTACTTTCACTTTACTTATCGCAAAAATAAGCTTCATCCGCTGTAGGTGGCAGTCCTCTACCTCCTCCCATCAGTCTACCGCTAATCTCTTCCTTTCAGTGTAGACTTCTCTACTCCAGACAGTTCATAGTGTCCTATGTAGTGTATTACAATTACACTATATGCAATCATACTGTCTTCGTGAATGGCTTCCTTCACCTCGCATGCTTCCAAGGTTCATACGTGTAGCATGTTTCAGAACTTTATTCCTTCTTATGGCTAAATAACATGCTTTGGTTAACATACAAAACCAAACCATCTTTGCTTTGTACATTCATCAGTTGATAGATGTTACAATTATTTCCACCTTTTGCTTAGTGTGACTATATTACCATGAACAGTCATGTCCAAGTTATTGTATAGACATGTTTTAGTTCTTCCTGGGTGGAGTATAATTTCTGGGCCATGTAATAACTTTCTGTTTAATAATTTCAGAAATTTCCAGATTGTCTTGCAAAATAACTGCACTGTTTTTCCTTCCCACCTCCAGAATAGGAGGATTCCAATTTCTCCTCATTCTTCTCACACTTACTGTCTTATGATTTTTTATTGCAGCCACCCTAATGAGTGTAAAGTAATATCTCATTGTGGTTTGCATTTGCATTTTATTGAATAATGCTATAGAATAATTTCTATGCTTTCACATATTTATTACAGAAATATCTATTTATATCATTTGACCACTATAAGTTAAATCATTTTCCTTTTATTATTGAGTGGTAAAATTTCTTTTGGTGTAGTAGTTACAATTTCCTTTAAGTAGATTAGATATAAGTTCTTAAATATAATTCAAATATAGGATTTGCAGATTTTTTTTCTACTTTGTGAATTCTTTTCTCACTTTTCTGATGGTGTTTTTAAAAGCATCTTTTCATTTTGATGAAGTTAATTTTTTTAGGTCAGCTATTAGTATTATTTAAAAATTTTTTGGGCTGGAGATTTAGCTCAGTGGTTCCGGCACCTGTCTTGCAAGCACAGGGACCCTGGGTTCGATCCTCGGTTAACCATATACAATACTGGGCGTGGAGACTCACCCAGCAGCAACCAGTACCACATACCACAGTGCCGGGTGTGGTGGCTCACACCTGTAATCCCAGCACTCAGGAGGCAGAGGCAGGAGGATTGCTGTGATGTGAGTTGGAGGTTGAGCTCAGGGCCAGCCTGAACCACAAAGTGAGACCCTGTCTTAAAAAAAAAAAAAATTCTTTGCTAAGTCCAAGTTGAGAGATCTGCACACCTATGTTTTTAATTCAGTTCATAGTTTCAGCTCTTAGATTTAGACTTCAGTGCATGACTGTTCTTCTGCTTTAATTTTTGTGTAAGGATGAGGCAGGTGTGCACATCCATTCTTTGACATGAGATTACACAGTAGTCTTGGCACTTTTTGCTTGCTGTAAGACTATTTTTTCCTCATTGAGTGGTCTTAGTGCCCTTTCACAAGTCACTTCATCGAGCATGAAGGGTTCATTTCTGGATCTTCAACTATATTTCATCGACGTAGATGTCTGTTGTCGTCAGTAACGCACTATCTTCACTACTGTTCCTTCAGGGTAAATATTGAAATGAGAAATTGCACTCCTCTAACTTTGCTCTTCTTTACAAAGATTAATTTCTTTGCTTTTGCTCATATTCAATTCCAGATGAGTTAAAAATCAGATGATCAAGTTTTACAAAGAAGTTAGCTGAGATTCCGATTGGACATGAATTCAACTTGTTGATCACTTTGGAAAGTGTTATGATCCCCACAATTTTGAGTCTTCCAAGCCACAATATGAGATATTTCACAATTATTTTGAACCTGTTTAATTTTATATAATTTTGTCATTTTCAGCATATAAATTTTGTACTGCTTTTGTTAAATTTTTCACAAGTATTCTTTTTGATGCTATTATCAGTGGAATTATTTTCTTAATTTCATTTTAGTTAGTTTATTGCAATTAAATAAAATACAGCTGATTCTTACGTATTTCCTACATATGCGATCATGTCATTTGCAAATGGAGATAATCTCATATGCTCTTTTCCATTCTAGATGCTACTTTTTCCCTCCCACAGTTACCCTCTGTAGTCTCCAGGAGATTATTGAGTAGGAAGGGTGAGAGTGAATTTTTTTTTTAAGGTTTTTTGAGACAAGGTCTCGCTTTGTGGTTCAGGCTGGCCCTGAGCTCAGCCTCCAACTTACATCACAGCAATCCTCCTGCCTCTGCCTCCCGAGTGCTGGGATTACAGGCGTGAGCCACCACTCCCGGCACTGTGGTATGTGGTACTGGTTGCTGCTGGGTGTGAGTCTCCACACCCAGTAATGTATGTGGTTACCAGGGAATCAAACCCAGGGCCTTGTGCTTCCAAGACAGGCGCCGGAACCACTGAGCTAACTCCCCGGCCCCATTCCTTTCATTTCCATGACATTTTATAATTTAAGTTTGATGGTGTCCAATTCATCAATATTTTGTTTCATGGTTTCTGTTTTATTGTGTCCTAAGTTTTTGCCTAATCTAAAGTTAAAAATTTTTTCTTGTGTGTTTTTTAGAAGTCTCATTTGTCTGTTCATATAGTATCTTTGTTCATTCCTTAGAATTTTCTGCAAAGACAATTAGGTCATATATGAATAAGGACAGTTTCCTTTTTCCGTTTTTATCTGTATCCTTTTTTTAATAGATGACTCAGCAAGATAGGGAAGCTCTTTTTTTTGTTTCTAATTTATTGTTTTTCACACCTGGGTATGATTTTTGAATGTGAAGCCAGTCTCGCTCCTATGATAATGCTTACTGGAGTCATGATGTATTATTAATTTCACTAATATTTTATTAGGAAGGTATGTACCTCTACTCATGTGGATTTTGGCTTGGAATTATCTCTCTCTCTTTCTCTCTCTCTCTCTCTCTTTTTAATTTATTTTTTTAGTTTTTGAGACAGAGTCTCGCTTTGTAGTTTAGGCTTTCCCTGAGCTCACTATGTAGCCCAGGCCAGCCTCAAACTCACAGCAGTCCTCCTGCCTCTGCCTCCTGAGTGCTGGGATTACAGATGTGAGCCATCATGCCAGCTGGAATTATCTCTTATTGTACTACCTTTTATTGGCTACCAAGGGAATAATTGCTTTTAAAATAAACTGAAAGGTGGCTCCTTGTCTTTTATTTCTCAACAGAGCATATGCAGAATTGACATTATGTTTTTCTTTCTACGGTGGAATAAGCTACAAATTAAGGCTATTGCTGTCATTGTGGGAAGATTGTTAATTACAAATTTAAGCTGTAAATTTTTATTGTGAAATTATTACTTTTAAAATGCTGAAAGAAGAAAGGTGAATATTATTCTTGAAGTAGTATTTGCTTTGTTTTTAAAATAAGTTTAAAAGCTGCATCTGAATATCAATAGATTGTAGAGTATCACTTCCTACTTCACACATTTAATTCTCCACAAGTATAAAATTCACTTTATCCTCCAGGAATGCTGGTTAATTCACTTTTTGTATGTGAGTGATAATTCCTATAACTGCGTAGATTAGCTATTACCAAAGTGTGAGCTCCAGTTTACATTTATTTGTAATAGAGTTCAATTTTCTATTGAGCTAATTTAGGAAATTTGTTCATTTTAATTGGAACAGAGTGTGGCTATATGGTTGAAGGCTTCTTTTAATTTATATTTGAAGCCCTGCTAAATGCTTCTGTGAATTATTTGATGATGGTTATATCAATTCCGTTCACTCGGCTCACCGTGTAACAACATATTCTGGCTTTGCACCTTGCCTTTTCTTTTGTAAAGAGAGAAAAACAAACTAACTCTTCATAATTAGATCTGTATACATTTTTTACTGATTCATTCCTCCTTTTCTTCTTAAATTGTTCTAAATATTTTTATACTTTCACTAGTACAACGGTAAAAAAAAAAACAAGACATTGTCATAATTTCTTAAGTTAATACTTTCATAAAATGTATGTACATGTTCTTTTTTTCCCTTGATTCAATTCAGTGAAAATCAGATTTATTGCTCTCCACTGGATGTGACTTTAGGCTGTGATTACCAGTGAAACAAACTCTCTACTCTAGTAATTCTAGCATAGAATAATCTTCAATATTTTGCTAAAAGTACTGAGTTCATAAAGCAGTATGTGTATGTAATAATGCATATATTAATTCAGTTTAGCCACTCCATAATGTATACATATTTCAAAACATTGCATAGATGACAAATATATGCAGTTTTACCAATTTAAAAGAGGTAAATATTTTAAAGAATTAACTACATCTTTAGAGCTCAGGTAAAGTTAAGATTAGATAAAACTCTCAGAAATGTTTTTGATGAAACTTTCACTGAAATCTGTCTTATGGAATTATAATTTACATAAGTTGAATCAGAATTCTTGTATCATAAGTTTCGATGAGTTCTAACAAACAGGGTGCCACAGCAACCATTAGAGTCGAGATGTGGAACAATTACAGCATCTAGGAGGCTCCCTAGGGATCCTTAGTAATCAACCTTTCCTCTAAGAAACAGCCACAGAAAACCACTGGTCTGTTTTCTGTCTCCAAAGTTGGTCTTTTGTAATAATATCATGTAAATGGAATCTCACAATATGTCGTGTTTCTTGGCCGGCTTCTTCCACTTTACATAATGTGCCTGGTAGGCATCTCTATGGTGCCTGCATCGGTACTTCCTTCCATTTTATTACTGGATGGTATTTTTTACTTAAATGTTCCACCATTACTTTATCTAGTCATCAACTGAAGTGTAGGTAGATTTAATGGATTATTAGTTTATATATATGTTTATATTAGTTTATATGGTTTATATATTAGTTTATATGGTGAATGACTGTTTTAAGAGACCTTGAAACTTGTTTGTACCATTCCACATTCTCAGTAGCACCATATTTCATTCTGGTAGCTATATCTCGTTGGGGTTTTCATTTGAATTTCCCTAGAGAATGGTAATGTTGAACAAATTTTCATCTGTGCATTTTCTAGCACAAGACTTGGTCTCTTGTCTTATGCTGAATAATAGAATGAAATGATAATTGCTTTCAGAAAATATGGACCAGACTGTATGACTATATCTGTACCTATATCTATGCCTATATATGTATATCTATGTCTATATCTTTATCTATCTCTATGCCTTGATTAAAGTTTCCTGAGGCCCAGGACTTGGGCAAGATGGACCAGACCCAAGAGTGTTGTTAAGTTAATCACTTCTAGATGGCTAAACCTCTATTCCCAATCAGGGCTTATCTTCCCTGAAGATTTTCTTCTAGTTTTATACTTTTCTTTTCTCTCTTCTTCCCTACTTCTCACTCTTTTCTAACTTCCTTTCTGTTCTCCAGTTTTAACTGTCAGTAAAAACAATACAATCAAGAGTGACTATTATCTACAAAGGAAATATTTTAGCATCAAGATTTCTAAGTCTGTGAGCAGTTTGAGAATAAAACAATTATCCTGTGATTCCTTTTTTGATGCAGGCTATGCATGAAACCTGGGATACAGTGATAACTCAGACTGTATTTTCAATGAACAAGTGAAAGAATGAGTGTTTAGGCCCGCTCCAGTATCACTAGAGGGCCCTTTCTTTTTATCTACATAAATGAGAAACTATGGAGCTAATTATGCCAAACCTTTTCAACACTCTCCAAGATTCCTGAAAATCTTCTTGAGATTTTATTCTTCTGTCTGAGGTGCAGACTTTACAACCAGCCAAGGTTCTCAGAAACATCTTTTCATGTCAGAGTAGGGTCTGTGCAGAGTTCCTCCTTGGATTTGCATGTGAAGCCCGCTTCTGCGTCATAAATCAATGGGCTCCTCTCTGTAATTCAAGCTCAGAGACACTGGCTTAACTCACCTAGGCCCTTGAACAATGATCTCTCCACCCAAGTTAGTAATACTCAGTTAAATTTATGCGGCTAGGTTTTCAGCATATTTCTCATCTGGAGCTGCGTTCCTCCTGCCCAGCCTGTGTATGAGCAACAGCTTTAGTCATAAATGTTTCCCAGTGAACCAGCACTTGCATGACAGGAATGAAACTTATTATAGTTCTCATGAAACTCTGACATGAATCCCACCAATCGCCATGACAGGAAACCAAGAGCCTCCCTTTGGCTGTGCAACTGGTGTTTTATCATTTGAAAGGGAATTATGGCGAGACTTAAAAGACTTTTATGATGATGCAGCTCTTTTATGAGTGTGAGCAGAGTGTGGTCCAGCACTTACTCTGGACTTCGAGGGAGCAGGGGGACCCAGTCACTCCACAGAATGTGGAAACTATTAACTTTAACTAATAGCAACAATAATGAGCAAAAATGTTTGGCAAAAGGAAGAGGGAAATCACAAACATATCTCCTGAGGTAAAATGCCTTTCCATTCTGTCTTTTCTCTGACCCCACATCATTTCCTTTTTATCAGGATAGGATTCTGTTGTCTGTGTTCCTTGAATAATTTGAAGTAGGACAAGTAATTCCTATATCGTTTGTTTGTGGGTGAAGAAATAAAGGTATCAACTTGCTAAGACTACGAATGAATATCAATTCTCTTTGAGACATACTCACCCAGTCTCTTGTCCCAGTATATTCCTAGGAAAATACAGAAGAGGCCAAAGACTTTTTTTTTTCACAGTATACTGTAGGAAATATATCTCCATGGAACATGTTTCCCAAAAGGCCCTTCACCTCAATCAGACTTAAAATAATGCTGCTTTCTACAACCACAAGAATGTTTTTTTATTATTGTTTAGTAGTATTGGAGGAGTTGGACCTGGGGGCTTCACATAGAGCTATAACCCGCCCATCACCTTTTCACCCTTTTTTTTTGAGATAGGTTCTCATTAAATCACTAAGTTGTCCAAGCTTGACTCAAACTTGTGATCCTCTTGCCTTAGCCTCCCAGAGAGCTGAGATTACAAGCATGTGCTACCACATTCAGCCAAAAAGGGGTACTTTTAAGAGACATTTTCTGATAATAACTTCCATAGGGACAAATAGGCTACAGTTATTTCCTAGTGTGTAAATCCACAGAAAGATAATTAACACTGTACAGGCTTTGATCAGACTCTTTTTGTTGTTGTTGCTATGAGTCAGTTTGAAATTCTGATATTTGAGGTTTTTCTAAGAAAATAGATCATGAGACATGTCTTCTGTAGGAAGTTAATCCTGCAATAGAGCTTAGTGTCTGTGAGTTTATGATTGACTGTCATTGGAATCAGCATCCATATGAGTGGAGGGAAACAGGACTGGCAGAGAAGGGGAGATAGCACCTGCCGCCGACCCTCAGCCTCGACTGCAGTGGCTGTCCACATTAAGCTGTGTGGCCTTTGCAGCCTACTGAATCCCCCTGGCCTTCCATAACTAAAGGCAAGACCTAGAGGACGTTGGAGCTGGTATTCAGGCCACAAACACTCTGGGCTCCTGGGAGGGAGGAGGAGGAGGCTATGGGCCTGGCAGAGTCTCCACTGCAAGTGAGCATCCACAAAGGAGCCTGTCCCATGTGCTCTTGACACTTCCCTGACCTCCTTCTAAGATGGGGAAGGGAGCTTAATGCCACTAGAACTCGCTTTTGGATTTGTCGTTGGTTTGAGCATTTGTTCATTTATTTTGTTTGGTTGGTTTTCTTTCTTTTTGTTTTGTTTTTTGAGTTTTTATCTTTTGTGGTTGACTTTTTTACCTCTGAGGATATTAGGGTTGAGAGTTTATAAAACCACAAATGATTTGTTTCCAGTGTTTGGCTATACTTGGCTTAAAGCTGGAGATCCTGGCACAAAACCATTTGGATGCCTATTTGGGGACAACCAAAGAGAGCTGAAGGGAGGAAACCATATTTACAGAAGTTTGAGCAAAGTTAAGGGATACTAACAGTAAGTGGTTAAACCCTTGTGGCCAGCAGTGGGAAACCACTGTGCTCTTAAACTTGAAAAGGAGGGATGGGGAGAGATCAGGGAGAGTGCAGAGAGCCTTGTCTCTGGAGAGGGAGGATGAAGCAGGGAAGAGGCTGGCCCATGAGTGCTAGATCTCACTCTCCTGCTCCCCTGCCATCCTGCGGGGGAGGAAATCCTGGTGGCCTGGTTCTGCCTCCTTGGAACTCAGTGGGTAGAACAGAGGTGGAGCAGTAAATGGCTTTGGCAAATGTCCATGTCACTGAAGTCTTTAAGGCTTATTCAGTCTGCTGAGTCTTTTCTGTGGGGTTAACCCTCATTTGTGTTCATGTTGTCCTCAACTGCTTCTACACTGGCCTCTTGTAAACCCTTTGCTACCCATTCATCAGAAATGTTACTATAAAAGCTCAATTGGTTTCCTGATATTTGCTGCAAAATTCCTCATTGTCTAACACTGTTATCAAAGACAAAGACCAGTCATAATTGGCAGGACTCCTAGGACTTCTGTTCTGATCCTGTGAACCTCCTCTGGGCTTCATTCACACCAGGGCCCTCATGTTCTTCTTTCATATCCTCATACATCTGTAGTTCCTCTGGATCCTCTTTTCCTCCACCTTATCCTCAGGACACACGGCACCTAGTTACCTGTCCCTGGCCTCCTCATCACAGCCCAGAGATCTCCTTCTACAGGAAGCTTTTCTCATTTCTTGCTCTTCTATCTTCTGCATGCCAATCCTCTAAATCCGCAGTGCTGTGGAATTGTTTTCTGCCTATTTCCCTTGGACTATAGTTTTTTTTTAATTAATTTCATTGAGAAATAGGTACATTTTATATACCTATCATGATTATACTCAACTTTGATAATTTGCACCTGTATATGACATGACTTCTCTTTTTTTCCCCATTCCTCTACCCACCCTACAACTATACTTTTGAAAAGGGCAGAATCTAGAGTAATTTTCTGGTACTTGGTAGTATTCAGAAAATAGTGATTGAACAAATATCGAGGGGTGAGTGGACTGGACCAAATGTGACACTTGACAGCCTCGATTGCTCCCACGTGCTTCAAGGGTTGGGCAGGAAGAGTCCCTGGAGTTGACAGCCTTAGAGTTAGAAGAGGCAGTATTTTAAAGCTGGCATAAAAGATATCCTTAATGTTGTCTCCTGATTTTTAAATGTTTGTCTGCAAATCCCAGTTTGGAAAGGGAAATACCACAGAGTCCAAGGAAACACCCTGGCGACTGGCTCCAGCTCAGGGATCTGCCAGCGTCAGCTTTCAAGAAGGTAGAATTTCACATCTGACTGACAGTTCCATTTACCATGGAAACCCAAGGCATTTCTCATTTCTAATACTGTTATTAATGCCTGGATTTAACACAGAATTATTTTTAATCAATTAATGGCCCACCCTAGCTTGCACTTAATCATTATAAATCAAAATACTTTAAAGGAACATTTAGGCAGAGAACAAGATCTATGGAGTAGTTAAACACCTGTAGTAAAAATATGAATTTTTAAACACTGGCTCATCTGCCTTTTTAATGATTACTTATAGAGAAATGCATTCATTAAAATGAATAGTGTTGTTTTCTGAATGACAAGTTGTTTGTTCACAGATATGAAATCTTGCTGGAAGACAAGTCATCCTGGAGAGGAGATATGTTTGGGTTTCTGTCGAGTTTACCAGTCACTTCAGGCCTGTTCTTCCTACAGCTACTCCAAGTGCAGTTACTAAAAGCCACACAGAGCAGCAGCTGCACAAAGGAATAGTGAGGAAATCAAGATGATTACAGCCTACAACAGAGGCCAACACAGCACATTCTCTCCATGAATACCGCTTAGATTTTGAACACTCATGCAAGAAGAGCGGGCTGGAGCAGTGCACTCAATCCAGTGAGCAGTCTGTTGGGAATCAAATCTCCTCAGTACTCCAAACCATGACTTCCTGATGGAAACTTCAGCTCTGAGGCTTCTCTAGCTTTGCATTTTATTTCCCCTCATTCTGTCATGGCTTAAAATGAGAAAACATCAAAACTACTGATGTCAAATGCTGTCAGCATCAGTGTCTTTCATCCGGGGCTGGTTTCCTTCTCTCTTTTGAGCATCTCCCCACTATTCCCAGGAGATAGTTTCCAAATGAAGAAGTATGTGCCGTGATGAGACCATATAACATAGGCGTATTTTTTCTATGTAACACACATGGTATTCACAGGGTAGACTTTGCAAGTTGAAGACATCTAATTATACTGGATATGTGAAAGGATCATTTATAAGCCTACATTTCATTTTCCCAATAGGAAGCTTCACCTTTAAACTAAAGATGGTCTCTGTCTTTCCAAACTTGCAAGCAAATTCTGAGAGAAATTAAGGGTTTCTTTTCAAATGGAAAATATCATTGCAAAGATGATTTTTTTAATAAACAGATTTGAGTATTATAGACATTTCATTTTCTGTCTTTGTCAAACTTCTTATACATAACACATACTTTACACACCTTTTTTGATGTAATGATGCACAACTACAAGCAGTGTCCTCTGAGCAGTATCATGTCAAGAAATGCATAAAATATATGTACCAAATAGCAGAGGCTGCCTGTGGTGTGGGGGCTTTTTAATGGGAGCCCTGGGATGTGGAGGAGCTAATACTCTTGCAGACTTTGGTCTGTTTAGAGCACATTGCTTGGAAGGCTCTCCTCCCTCTAGTAACATTTTACTTTTGGATCAATTTCAGATAGCAAAATAATTACGAAAATATTTTAGATATATACATTATTCCCAATAGTATATTTTCTGTGGCTTGCCAAATATCACCTATATATTGAAAGATTGTTTTTATCATTCCCAAAGCCAATTGTTTTTATACATAGAAATTTTTAAGTAAGTATTTGGCTTTTGTTTTGCATGCCACCATATCATAAGGTCCTTCAAGATGGAAAGTACAATCCCAAGTCATTTGGCATTTGTCACATAGCATAATTTTCCTTCAGCAAGTGGGTCAGTTTTCTTTCTTTTAAGTAAGTAATTCTGTGACATATTTGTTTTTTTTCTCTTCCTTTTTTTTTGTGGTGCTAGAAATGGAAAGAAAATCCTCAAATATGCTAGGTATATTAGTCAGTTGTCCATTAATGAGACATGATACCTGATACCTACAGCTTAATAGAGGAGAGGTTTAATTTTGCTCTTAGTTTTGAAAATTCAGTCCATAATCAGCTTGTTCCAAGGCAAGAACATCATGGTTGAAGGTAAGTGGAAAAGTAAGGATATTTAATTTGTGATGGCCAGGAGTAGGGAAAAACCGTCTAAAAGGAATGAGAAAAGACCAAATATAGAAGTAAAAGTCATGCCTTCATAACCCACCCAGTCGTCCTCAGAAATGTGCCTCACTAATCTGCTAGCATTTCTTCATCCAATGAATTGACGTATCAGGGTCCACACTAGTCCACACTAGGCAGCTGAGTTACAGCCACAGCCCTGATGACAGATGTATGGGTCAGCTTTCCCTTGCTGGGACACATTTCCTGCAATTCACAGTTTGAATTAAGAGAGTTTAAGTTGACTCACAGTTTCAGGGAATTCAGTTTATGGTAGCTGATACTAAAACTGGACCATCATGCTAAGAAGATATGATGGAGCAATGTTGCTCAGTGTACAGTGGCCAGAAAGCAAAATAGAACAGCCGCATTGGAGATGAAGAACCAGATCCAGACCGCAAGTCGTGCTTCCGTGACCCACCCAGACACACTCAGGACTATGTTCCACCACTCTTCTGGATGGCTCCCAAGGTAGTCAAGTTCACAAGTGAAGCTTAAAAGTAAGGTAAATATTAAGTGTTTATGAGTTTCTATTTTTAAATTTTAATTTAATGATCCTTAAAATACTCACTGAAGATAAGTGAGGAGATGAGAAGAAAAGACCTTTGGGCATTAAAATTCTCCCCCTGATTCAAATTTCAACAACAGAAAAATCTCCAGATTTGTTTGTTTGACATTAGTTTCCTAAATCCTCTGCCAAGAGTTGTTATAGAAAACACAAGCTCATGAGAAACCATTAAACTTTCAGAAGATTCCCCTGTCCTGTCTCATTAAAAATATGTATATATTGTCAACATAAAAACATTACAGTTGCATATGTTAACCACAAGCAATATGGCAACTTAAACAATATCTAAAATTAGAGTGAGTGAAAATAAGAGAGAAGCACCATCTGTCCTTTTGTACTTAAAACAATTACTATAATGAGAAAAGTTAGCACTAGAAATGAAATAATTTAACCTGAGTTAATTATTGGCAAAGCTGGTTTGCTCTGCTGCCATATGGTCTCACATCTACTAAAAGATGTTTAATAGCTTCTGTGTTCTCCTAAATTAAGTACAAAATTGTCTGAAAACAAGAACTTTTTAGTAGGTAGGTGCATTTTATCAATGTACTTTTCAGAACTCTTCACAAAGTTTCCTCCGTTGCTTGGCTCCCTCTCCATCAGCAAAGATGTGACAGGTGGAACTGAGGGGCAGTCCCCGGCCCTGCAGAGGTTTGCTCTTCTTTAACACCGTGCTCTGACCTGTTGGTTTCTCCCCATTACCCACTCCCTTTCACCTCTGGAGCACGTTATATTTCATGAAGTATGTTTGCTTCTGCACACCCTCTAAGAAGATGGAAGTTCTATAGTCTGTTGCCTTTCTTTGTAGTCACCAATCCATCTTCTTATCCTATTTCCTATTTGCTCTGTGTCCACTTTTATAGGAGTCCATGCGAAGGTATTGGCATTAATATCCATCATGGGTCACTGAGTTTGAGATGGTTCCTGTGTCTCCAAGCTTGTGGTAACTGCAGACACAGTGCCATTTGGATTTAGAGCCATGCTGCTTTCAAAGTTGATTCCGACTTTCAAGCTCAAGAAACCTGGAAATAAAAAGGATCTCCTAATTGTGCACCATATTAGAAGGATAAAAATAAAACTACCACTTTAACGCTAAAGAATGGATACAATGAGTTGCTCAGCTAAAATCTGAAAAATTAGAAAGACAAAAACAAATGTTATTTCTTATCTACTTTTTCTAATTTTTCTGCTCTTTGACGTGAATATAAGATAGGCATTAGTTTCCAGAAACCACAGAAAAATTCAGAGAGGGAACTAGAATGTCTGAAATGTTGTTTGGTGTTTTCTGTCGGACTCTCATTTATAGCTTCTTAAGGAAATATATCAAAGCTAAAAAGGAAACTTTGAGCCCAAGTTACTTCATATTTTGGTCACAGAACTACCAGCTAAACGCCAATATTTCCAATAATTTTTATATGAAGTATGACTTTCTAACTTATTCAAATTGCCAATATTGATCTGAGTTTTTATTTAATTCTTGACTACCTTTCCTTAGTATGTTTCCTAATTAGTCTGCTGAGGTTGCACCTGGACTAACAAAACTCAAGGTTAGACATGTTCCACTGGCCCCTTTTCTGTGACCTACCTTTCTCTCTGAAGAGTTTGATATGAACTTCTTTATCTTCTGATTTCTTTTTTAAATTTTAATCTTTGCAATCCCTAAAAGGAAATCAGAAGTCAGGATATGTGTAACTCCTTCCTCTTTGGTTGCTTCATGCCCAGCATTTTCTCTGAGCTGTTCTCAGGACACTTCTCTGTGTGACTCTGTCCTCAGAGGTGGGAAGTGCTCTCTCCCTCAGACATGAAATATCATTTTTAAAAAGAGTTTTTCTGTAGGTTTCTAATAGTTTCTATAAAATAAACCCTCCTATAATTATCTTGGTTTGAACATGGACCTACTGATACCCCACCTCCCCATGGACCTATGGTGCTTCTTACTAGGTGTTGTTCCTACTCTTTCTGTTAAATACAGACAAAACCCCTGGACATTATGTGTTAAACAAGCAAGAGACTCATAAAGGTGGAGAAAGGAAGGAGAACCAGGCAGGTACCTTACAGCTAGGGATGCCCATGGTAGTATGTTATCAGTGTTTTCTTTTTGCTGTATGAAGCACATCTCTATCAAACTTGTGAAAGAAGAGAGCCAGAGAGAGAGACATACAGAAAGAATCAGAAAATAAGATGTTATCTACAAGAAAAAATATTCAAATGATATATTTTTCATCAGAAATCATGATGGTAGAAGAAAATGCCACTTTTTTTTTTCAAGCACTGAAAGAAATGTTAACTGTAAGTCCTCTATTCAGTACAAATCACCTTCAGAAATGAAGAGGAAATCATGATATTATCAGATACAAGAGACTTAGAGAGTTTGTTTCCAGGAGACATAACCAAGAAGAATTGGTAAAGGACAAAAAGAAAGCATAAACAAACACATCTAGGAATATCAAAAAGAACTATTGAAAGAGTAAAATATAATACATTTTCCTTTTCTTGCATTTTCTAAGTTGTGTTTGGCAGTTGAAGCAAAAATTATACTGTTGCCTAATGCAGATCATTGTGATATACAGACAGGGTAGACATAAGGTAATTATATTCTTTTTTTAAAATTTTTTTAAATCTTTATTGGTACATTACATATATGCATTATGATTGCACTCCATAATGGGGATTTGTACCAGTATAAGACACAACTTAATTCTCATTTTTTCCCATAGCCCTGCCCACCCTACTGCCCCAAGGTAATTATATTCTAAATGAGGAAGGGTAATAAAATGTAAAGCAAGCTAAGATTTCTACGCTTTGTTTAAACTGATAAAATAATGACCAATCCCAGTGACCCATGATACAGTATGTGTAATGTAGATAATACCTAGAGGAAGCACTAAAAGGTAAAGAGATAGACTCAAAAAAAGCTTTTTAGACAAATCAAAATATAATCCATAGAAAAGAAGGAAATCAAGAAACGGGTGGGGTAGCAGATCTAGGAAGCAAAACACAAATGGCAGATTTAGATCCTAAAGTATCAATATTTACAATAAATATAAATGAATTTACACCAACTAAAAGGCAAATATTTGAAGAATAAACTAAAAATATGGCCTAAATATATTTATCTATAAGAAACTCCCTGAGATCATGATACAGATGAGTTTAAAGGAAAAATAGAGATTTATTTGCAAACATCATTCACATCACAAGCAAAATTAACTCAAACTAGATTTTAGCATAACATGCAAGAGGTAACTATAAAACTCTTAGCAGGTGATATAAGAGTAAATCTTAACCTAGGCCATGATATTTAAAGCATGACATCATAAGCAAATGCACAAACAACAAAGAAAAAGATGAGTAAATTAGACTTTATCAAAATTTAAAACTTTTATGCTTCAAATAACATCAAGAATGTAAAAATATAATCTAAAAAATGTAAATTATGAATATAACAAAGGAAATTTATCCAGAATACATAAAGGATTCTTACAACACAATAAATCACTCAATTTTACAATGAGAAAAAGATTTGAATAAACATTTCTCCAAAGAAGACATACCACTGGCCAATAAATACACAAATGATACCCAGTATCATTAGTCATTCCAATAAATGCAAATAAAATCGAATATAAAATTCTACTAAACATCAGCTCAGACAGCTAATTCAGAAAGACAATGCCAAGAGCTGGCAAAGTTGTAGAAAGAAAGAATCTTCATACCTGGTGAGATCACAGAACTGAGAAGCTACTTTAGAAAGTGCCTGGCAGTTCCTCAAAATGTTAAGCAGAATCATCACATCCCCCAGCACCTCTCATTCTAGGTATAGACTCGAGAGCCCTGAAAACATATTCACATAAAAGCATATCCTTTAATTTTCACAGTAGTACTGTCCATAACAGCTAAAAAGTCTGAACAACCCAGATGTCCAAAAGCTGGTAAATGCATAAATATGATATAATCATACCATGGAATAAATTTGGCTGTGAAGAGCAATAATACTACTTGGTGAACCTTGAACATGTTTTACTAAGTACAAATTAGTCAAGAAAGACCAAGCATTATATGTTTTGTAGAATCAGCAAAACATAGGGACAGAAGGTAAGTTAGTAACCACCAGAGCCCATGTAGAGGAAAGTCTAGGGAAAAATCGAACAGGTACGCAGTTTCTTTTCAGTGATGAAAATATGCTAAAATTAGGTAGAGGGAGTAGTTGTGCGGTTCCATCATTATATTACCAACCACTAATTATATACTTCGAAAGAATCAATTTGATCATGTTTTAAGAATATACTAATAGGCCAGGGATTTAGCTCAGTGGTTCCAGTGCCTGTCTTGCAAGCGCAAGGACCCAGGTTCGATCCCCAGTAACCACATACCATACTGGGTGTGGAGACTCACCCCAGCAGCAACCAGTACCACATACCACAAGTGCCAGGCGTGGTGGCTCACGCCTGTAATCCCAGCACTCAGGAAGCAGAGGCAGGAGGATTATGATGTGAGTTGGAGGCTGAGCTCAGGGCCAGCCTGAATTACAAAGCGAAACCCTGTCTCATAAAACCCCCCAAAAAAATAAAAAATAAAAAACAACAACAAAACTAATAAATCTGTAGTTATAAAAATAAAAGAAATAAACCAGTTGTGCTTATGTTAGTACTAGATAAAATAGACTTTGAGCCGAAGAAAGCTACCGGATACAAAGAGGGACATCAGTTCTGGTAAAAGTGTCAGTCCACCCAGAAAGCATAGAGATTTTAAGTGCATATCACCAAACCACAAAGCCACAAAATATATGAAGCGAAATCTTATAAGACTAGCAGAAGAAAAGGCAAATACACAATTATAGTTGAAGACTTCCACATTCCCTCTTTCAATAACTGATAGAACAATGGCATAAAAACACAACCAGGAACTGTCAACATCATCACCAAAGGATTTCATCAACGGATAAGCAGGAATTCAACAAATTATAGTAGAGTACACATCTTGTTCTGGTACTCACAGAATTTTACCACTATAGCCTATGATTGGTGGCAAAAAGTAAACCTCAACAACTTTAAAAGAGTTGAAATCATATACATGTATTCTTAAAGTAGAAATGGATAATTGAAGAATAGGAAAATCTCCAAATATTTGAATTCCAACCAATATTTCTAGTTAATTTATAGCACTAGGAAAAATTAAGACTGCTACATCAATAGTCTTCTGTTTTAAGAAACTAGAAAAATGAGGGAAAATGAAATGAAAAAGCAACAGAAGAAAAGAAATGTAAACATAAGACAGAAATTAACAACACTAAAAATAACAGATAAACACTAAAGAAAATATCCTTCAGTAGTTAAATGGTGAGGTAAAATGTTGACCTTCCATACCGCAGAGTGTCACACAGAAGTAAAAGAAAGAATCTATGAGTTAGAACACATGAGCTAGAACTCAAGAACATTATGCAGAGTGACACAGCTCCTTGTGGACAGAACATGGATTGTATGTTTCCACTGGGGTGAGGTTCAAGGAATGACAAAACTATGAAGGCCAGGAGTGAGAGATGGTGAGAGGCATGACTGTGTCTGACTATAAAGCATGACTGGTTATCAGGGATGGACCTGGTGATTATGGACCAGTTCTGTATCTTCTGTGCCAGTAGTTACACAAATCCTGCATGTGAGAAAATGACATAGAATTGAACACACACATTACCAATGTCATTCTCCTTATTTTAATGTTATAGTACAATTATATAAAATGAAACTGAGTGCAGGAAGCTCTTTGTACTATCTCAAGAATCTATAACCATTTCCAACCAAAAAATCTGAAAGCAAAATTGCTGGGATTAATTTCTTTATTAAACTGTGCGTGTTTATTATTTTTTTAATGTTTGAAAACTTATTCAAACACAGAGATATGTTACTAAGGGGCAGGTTTTAACTTTGGTGACTTTGAGGAGGTAAATGAACCTCCATGTGACTCTCAGCTCTCTGTAAAAGACTGTGTGCTCTTTAGTCTGTTATGCATGAAGTGAGGGTGCTCAGCCTGCCTGTGCTCACAGAATGCTTGAGAAGACCAAGTGATACATTACCATGATCTGCACATAGTAAATGCTCAGTACCTATTTGCTGAACTAAATTGGACTGGAGTGTGGATAAAGGCTGCATGTGTAAATTATTCAGAGAAGTACAACAGCGGAAATTTCTATGGCTGTGTTTGTGGTGTGTAATTCATCCAGATGGAAGGAGTCTTTCCAAGGCAGAGTTTGACAAACAGTGCTGCCTCTGGAAGACCCTGAAATCATGAGTGAGGTCTGCATCTAAGAGTGTGGTCCAAGTTGCATGCTGGATGCTACTTCTCATCGGGATATCTACAGTGGATGTTTCCAGTGCTGGGCTCTCCTTTACTAGACAAGTTGCTCCTGTCAGTGAAGACGGTTACTCCCACTGGCAGGTGATTCCCCGCCCTGGAAGCTGCCACAGCAAATGCTTTCCAGGAACCAAAGGCCTGGTCCCAAGCCTGGCTGTGGGCCTGTGTCTGTTTCCATCTGTGCTTCAGGCTCCTGCTGGGGTCAGGCTCAGACTGGGCTCCATCTGACATCTTTTTCCTTGCTTAGTTCATTTTCCTACCCTAGTCTCTCTCCGTAGCTTCCTTTATCTCTCTGTTGAGTCTTTTTATTTTATTTAGACAAGGATTTGCCGCATGGTTCAGGCTCGCCTTGAACTCACCATGTATCCCAGGCTGGCCTCACGGCAATCCTCCTGCCTTGGCCTCCTGAGTACTAGGATTGCAGCCATGCACCACCACCCATGACTTTTCTCTCTATTCAGAATCTCATCAGTTACCTGCTCCTGAGTCCCTGTCTCAGAGTCTCTTCAATTCACTATCTAAGAGGCTCAGGGAAGTAAACTGGGAAATGAGGACAAATCTGACATGAAGATAGGACTTTTAAGTTAGTTACAGGGTGTCCAGTTGCATTTGAATTTCAAAGGAACAATGTGTCAGAGGGGGTAAGGATATCCAAATACTGTGTTTCTGTATTTATGAAACTGACTTGTGAGCCTCTAGTAGGCCAGTGGTGAACCTATGGTACACACACTGCAGTGGGCTATTTGAACCACTGAAAGCTATAAAGGTTCGCCATCACTGGTCTAGTATTTTTTTTCCTAGTTAAATCTGGCAGTTCTTTATGGAGCTGTGCGTGACAAGATCCTCAGAGTAGAAATATTTGGGATTTGTTAAAAAAGCAGAACTTCAGGCTGCACCTTGCAACTGCTAATTTAGAATGGACATTTGAATGAGACTCCCTCGTGGGGCCCATTGACACAGACACAACAAACAGCAGGCTGAAGGTGTGGGTGATGAATCAGGGGTCGGGAGGGCCTAACAGGCTGTGTCCCCAGTGCTGGCCCCTTGTTGTCCTAAAGGATTGTCAGTCACAGCTGCCAAATCTACTTGTTCAAAAGAAGCTAGAGTTGCTTTTTATATAAAACCTCCTCATTCATGACTGTTGACAACCATTTTAATGTATCTTCAATAACTTGTGAGTCAAATATAACCAGTCTGTAGAATGAACCCCACTTGGGAGCCATCTTTTTTGTTACCATTGGTCTAAACCAATTCCTAGCCTATTCTTTTTCCTTTTTTTTTTTTTTTTTAGGTTTTTTGAGACAAGGTCTTGCTTTGTAGTTCAGGCTGGCCCTGAGCTCAGCCTCCAACTCACATCACAGCAATCCTCCTGCCTCTGCCTCCCAAGTGCTGGGATTACAGGCATGAGCCACCACGCCCAGTACTGTGGTATGTGGTACTGATTGCTGCTGGGTGTGAGTCTCCACGCCCAGTATTATATGTGGTTACTGGGGATTGAACCTGGGCCCTTGTGCTTCCAAGACAGGCACCGGGAACCACTGAGCTAAATCCCCGGCCCCTCCTAGCGCATTCTTAAACATAGAATATTGCAATGACAAAAAAAAAAAAAAAAAAAAAAAGGAAAAAAAAAAGATTGAATGAATGAAAATAACCAGTTATGGGAACTTCACTTAATTTACTGAAGGGTAAATATACCAGAGAAAAGATATGATATTTACACATCTGTAACCTATTTATTTCACTTATGAGGATGACCTCAAGGTACATCCATTTGAGTATGAATGACTCAATCATCATTTTTATTGACAGAATAATACTCCATTCTATAAAAGAACCACATCTTATTTATCTAGTCTCCAGTTGATGGACATTTTGGTTGTTTCCAAGATTTAGCAATTACAACTGAGCTGTTATAAACATGGGTGCACACATGTTGCTTTGATATGAATCTTTTATTCCTTTGTGTATATACCTAGCAGAGCAATGGCTGGGTCAAATGGGACCTCCAATCCTAGCTTTCTGAGGAGTCTCCACACTGATTTCCACAGAGGTTTTGTGAGTCTATGTTCCCACCAACAGTGGAGAAGTGTTCCTTTTTCTCTGCAGCATCACCAGCATTTGTTGTTGGCTAATTCTGAAATAGCAGCCATTCTTTGTGTAGTGTGATGAAATCTCAGTGTTGTTTTCATTTACATCTTTCGAATGACCAGTGCTGTTGAGCATTTCTCCATATACTTCTTAGCTGCTCTTACTTCTTCCTCTGAAAAGTATCTGTTCCTTTCAGATGCCCATTTTTGAATTGGGTCTTTAAATTTGGGAGGGCTGATTTTTTTAAAGCTCTTTATATATTTAGCCCTTTGTCTGAGGAATAGTAGTGAAGGGTAAATATAAATAAGAATGAGTATTCCTGTGTGTGTGCTTAACTGTGTGACCCAGGTGTACGTACATATATGTGCAACTGTGGCATGCAAGTATGCATGTACACATGGGTGTGTCTTGTGCATGTGTATGTTCATGCATATGGGCATATTTGTGTTTGTGTACTCCTCTGTGGGGATGTGTGTGTGGTCTGAGTGTTTGTAACTCATCCTCCAAATTCTTATGTTAAGTCTTAACCCTCAAGGTGACAATAAGGGATGGGGGCCTTTAGGATTATGTTCGTGAATTACATGTGTGTCTTTAATAAAGAGACCCCAGAGAGATCCTTCACCTCTTCTGCAATACAAAGTTACTGAAAAAGAATGTTCTAGAAAACAAGCCCTTGCTAGATACTGAGACCTGGCAGCCTTCAGAACTGTTAGACACAAATTTCTATTGTTTGTAAGCACCAATCTGTTGTATGCTATTGTTGCAGCCTGAATAGATTCAAATGATGAGCAGGTATTTGTTTGTCTGGGTGGAATTGTGTGCAGTTGTGTTTGTATGCACATATGTTTGTGCCTGTGCTTATAGTGAGATGCTAGTGCATCACTTCTCTCAGCAACTGCAACTCCACTCACTGTTCTAATCTCTGCCTTTAAGTGTTTGTTGTGCATGCTACCCTCATATGAGGTAGCAAAGTGCACTCCATGGAACATGGATCTTGCTGCTTCCCCTGAAGAACCCTAACTTCAAATGCAGGTGAGATTTCAAAGGGGATTTCTCTCAGACACATACAAAATGGTGCCTTGTGCTTTATCTGTAGAAGGCTTCTTCTGCTTGCTTGGTCCTATGCTTCTGGTCACTCTCCATCTTATCTTTGTGCTTTTCATATTCTCTCTGAGCCACAAGACAGGCTGATTTTCACTCCCCATTTCTTCAGAGAAACTAGCTATAAGGATCTTTCTTGTCATAAAAATATAGACTTACTTGAAGATCCCCTCCCCATTAGCCACTAGAGTCCAGACTTTGCTGTTTTATGCTGGCTCCCAGCCCTGCTCCTGGAGCTTTGGTGCTAGGGAAGTGTGGTTCACCCAGGGGAATCCGTGCACCCTCAGTGGGTGGGCCTATTAGTATGACTGCACAACCAAGTTTACGCAGTCAGACCCTCCCACAGCAGATGAACCGTAGAGAGCCTATTAAGGCTCTAGTTAGGCTAGTTAGACTGTTCTGTGTCTTTGTATTTGGAATGCCTCCAGTGTAGGATGAGAAGTACTCTGGGGATGATGATTCCTTCTTCCTGGCAAGGTCATGATCCCTCCAGGGCTTAACCTTAACTGGATAGACTGGCCCCCTGACCTTGTGGACAGGAATGTGACACATTAGCCACATTTATAAAAGTTTTCATTATCACTAGTTGCTGACACGACTGTGTTTAATCATAGGAGTTTGACAGATTTATTCAAAGTCAACAGTGTCATACTTCACATTTACATGAAGTTTGGATTTTATTCCATAAGTTTCATGTTTTTTAAGTTTTAGATGATATGGAATAAAATGTATATGTATATAAGTTTAGAAATTACAGTGGTAGTTTGCTCATTAACTATTTTTACCTGCTTTATGAATTTTCTAATGAAAATAGTACTTAAAGTTAAAATAGAAGGTCATTGTAAAGCATTTTGTCCCAGGCTGGGGTGTAACTCAGCAGTGCTGCACCTGCTTGACAATCACAAGGGCCTGAGTTCATTCTCCAGCACTAGAGGAAAAAATGTGTGCGTGTGTGTGTGTGTGTGTGTGGTCCCCTTAAAATACTAATGTGAGCATAAAATCTTTTTTTCTAATGCATTGATACAAAATAGTTTATTTCAGCTTTCTCAATGTATCTTCATTTTTAAAAAATTTCAGGAATGCCACCCAATAACTCTTTCCCTTTTTACATGTCTGTTGCATTTGCTTTGTATAACAAATACACACTAGTGGAAAGAACAAGCCTACTTATTTTGGGCAATAAATGCAGCACTTGAAAATGAGTTAGCTCTATGATTCTTGTTACTTAAGTGGCCCCAAAGAGATAGCAAGACCCTACCAAAAGGGTTTAGATCACCTCCAGAGAAAAGCCTGGCTCACTCACTCACACATGAAAAGATATGTATATAGATACTTTAAGCAAGTTTTATGATTGCAGATTATGAAAACATCTCTTTCCTTCATTTTCCCCTTACAAACATTAGATTTAATTGTACATTTATCTTAAAATGAAGAGAAAAGAAAATCTGTGGTTTTCACAGCATGAAAAAAAGCCAAAATAGTTTTCCAACCTTAAATTGATCTTCATCTCTGTAAGTTTTTGCAACCTTGGTCTATAAAAGGTGTGTTATATATTCATTCACCAAACATTTTTGGAGACCTTGTAGGCATGTAGAAGTGATAGCAATGAAGACAGACACTGTTCCTACTTGCAAGATGCTGACATCATCCTGGGAAATGAACAGAGAGGAAAGAAACTGAGTAAACAAAATACAGCTAGTCATCTCTAGGCAAGGGTTCTATACCCACAAATTCAACCATCAACAGATTAAAAATATTTTTAAAAAGCCTCTCTCTAAAAATTTATAGACCTTTCCCATCATTATTTCTTAAACAATATAACATAGCAATTACTTACATAGAATTTATATTACAGTAGGTCTGAGCAATCTAAAATGTAAAGTTTAAGGAGGATGTCTGTTGTGTGCAAATACTATTACCTGCTGAGGAGCATGGAGTCTTCTGTAGATAGCGGACTGGACAAAACAGGTGACGTTAGCCAAGTTAGGAGGAAAAGAGAGGTTCAAGCTGTGGAGCAGGAGAGAAGACCTGGGATGGCCAAGGACTATGGCTGTCGTACTGCTGGCTCACGGGGACTGAGCGGCCATTGAGAGGCAGAGGCCATACAGAGAACAAAGTCTGTGAGCTTACGGAGTTTGTATTTATTCTAAATGCAAGGTGAAGCTTTGGAATATTTTCACTTAGAGCAACATTATCTGAATATTCTTGTGCTTATAAGAGGCCAAGCAAAGAGAAATCACATTTAAATCTTAACAAAATAGTTGAGCAAACTAGACAATCAGAGATGATAATCTCAGCCAGGATGGATCTGAAAGGAAGTGACAATTTTGTCACTTTTTGAAGGAGAAAATTGACAGTTGCCAATGGCTTGGAGGTGGGAAGAAAGGTGAGGAGAATAAGCAAAGGTGACTCCTGTTTCTGGGTTGAGTAGCCAGGTGAGTCTTGTCACCTTCTACTCACCTGGGCTGGTCTCCTGCCTCTCACATCTGCACAAGGTTGTGAGAGCTGTTTCTACTCACTAAAGCTTCAAGTGGTGCTGGAATATGCACCATCAGACACGCACTTGCGATGACTTACTTTCTATTTTACCCTAATGCTGATAGTGCTGCCACCTGATCCGTTACCTGGAGGACGCTGATATTAGGAATTGTGCTTTTTAAAATGAAGGAGAAAAAATCTTTTCAAGGGAATTTCTTGCACATATTCAGCTTTTTCACTCAAGAATAAATACCAGTGTTGATTGTAAAGCCTTCTTTTACGTAGCCATAATTCACTGTAGAGCTGACACTAGACAGCAAGACGCCTCTCACATCTATCACAACAGTGTAAAACTACTGTAGATCTCTGTCTGACACAGGTCAGTGAAGAACTTTCCCTCCTGAATCAATGCGTCTCTCTTCTTCAATGTCTAAATTTAAACAAAATGCATTTCTGCAAAAGTCCTATCAGTGCTTGCTGATTATGTTTCATAAAAGCAAATTCTCAGAAGGTAGGCTTTTAAAAGTACCAATTTTCTGCTTCCTTTGACTATAGGAGACACTCAAAAATTAATGGGAAAAAAGCAATGCTTGTCTGGTTTGTAAGCATCACAGACTTATTTCTGCATAAATTCTCACAGGTCAACTCAAGAAACAGCTCAGGGTCAAAATCTCATCTAGTCACCTAGATTAAAAACTAATTTCTCTAAAGTATATCCTAGATTGAAGCTTTTTCATGCAAATAAATAGCAAGGGCCTTATCCTCTCTTCCCTTTATTAGCTGAGCATGTCATGAATTTGAACAGAACATTCTGTCCTGTACTCTAATTACATGCATTATCAGTAAAAATCTATCCCTTGCATACATATTATTAGCAGCAGCTCGGGAGTGCGGGGCTATCACAGGGCTCGTCACGGCAGCTCATAGTAATATTGACAGTTTAATCTTTTTGTTTCATACAAGATTAAAAGTCGCATGATATCCATTTCTTTATAGGTTGGACAGTGAATCCAATTGGACTCAATCCGTGTCGAAGTGCCATCTCTATCATGAAGATGGACTCCATTTGCCCAAATATACTATGTAATTATCTATGCCATTACAGAGAAATACTTGGCTGATGAGAAAACCCAAGAAAACTGATTTTCTCAAAAATAGTGTTTATTCACACCTAAACTACTGAACAAAAGCACTCAGGGGTATCCTTCCCCTAGAGGCAGATCAACACACCAAGATTGTCCCTCACTTTCCCCTCTTAGGTGGTTTGAAGACATCCTTCTTTTTGGCCATTCGGTTTATTGGTTATTGACACATGACGGCTACCTTTAAAAGAAAATGATTTTCCAAAGGCTTTTATTGTACCTGAAGATAGGTTAGTAAAGAGAAAGAAAAATAAACGATGGCATTTGGACCCAAAGAAAAATGGTCTTCACTCAAAAAGTATTTATTAAAATGATCGTACAATGCACTTTGCTGGTGAGGGGCAAGTCACAAATAAGAGATATGGGAACTCTTCAAGCTGTTGGGATCTAAATCATGTGGCAGCTTTCTATCAGAGATGCAACAGTGATTTAGCGTTCGGCTTCTCTGGCAGATTTATGTCTTGGTAAACAAACGAAAGGACTTTTCTGACTGCAGTGCCAGCCAGAAGCAAATTATCACAGGATTGGGGCAAATCGATGTGGCTTATTTCTCTTCTATTATGTTCTTCACCTTACAGCTAGACCTCTATTTATATTAAAGGTCAAATTAATATGAATGGAAATCCACATATTCTGTCAGGCGGGCACCCAAGTCCCACAGGGGAGAAGAGTTGCCTAGTGGGGAGTCAGCAAGAGGAACATTCCTACATTCTCCATAATCCCAGGAAATTTCTGGCTCATTTCCACACCCTGGGTGTAATTTCACAACTGAGACAACACCCCAAGAAGAGCCTGGGACTGTGCCAATGAGAACAGGTTTTGATACCATATCAGTCAGTATTTACTAGAAAAACCAGACATAATACCAGATATATAAATATATATGAATATACAATAATGGTTTACAGTGGGCACCCATGGAATTGGATGAGGAAGAGTCCAGAGAGTCTGTCGGCATGCTGGAGACAGAAGGATTTGGGCAAAGGTCTGGAGGCCACCGCACTGGGCGTGTGTATCAGGAGGCTGATGGGGAGAGTCCACACCGGAAGGCTGAAGGATCTACGCCTGAAGCTAATGAGCCTGCGCTGCAAGGGAGATGGGGAGATGATGTCCGAGGTCAGGGCAAAAGCTCCTTCAAAGGAACTGAAGCAGCTGTGTCCTTCCCCATTTCCCGGATGTGATTCAGGCAACTGCCCTGGCAAAGATCTCCTGCATCCTAGGTGTGGAATTGCTGAGCCGGTCTCCCCGAGCTTCTTTTAACCAAACTTCTCAAGCTGACACAGCCACCCAGCCATCACAGATACTCCCTGAAAATGAACGGATTAGGCTTGCAAGACATGAAGATTTTGAACGGCGTTTTGAATGTTTGGGAGTGTCTTGTCCCTGCCAGGGAGTAGCGGACCAGCCGTCTTGATCAGAAGGGCTTCCCGCTCCTATCTGCCCTAGGTTGGGAGAGGGCCTAGTGTCACCTCCATTCCCACCCAGGCTACCCTGGTCACAATGAGAACTTGTTATGCCTAGAAGCTAATGTGGAGTTGTAAGGGCTATTTGTAATGTTAAAAGAGCCTGGGGCCTCGTGCAAGCTTGAGGGAGAGAGTATCAGTTAGCCTGCAAGAACCAGGTCTCTTCAAAAGCGCTAAATGCACTGTTTGCTCTCAAAAGTGTTAAGTGCAAACTGCTCACTCCGGGGAAACGGCCCCCTCCTTTGGGACCAAATGGCAAATGGTCACATCCCGACTTCCGGGAAGGGCTGGTCCCCACCCCCACCCCACCCCCGCCCGGAACCCAGATGTGAATCAGGAAAGCTCCTAGCCAGAACAACTTTTGTTCGAAGAGGCGACATAAACTGAAGGGACAGGGAAGCAGGAAAGCGGCTGAGCTGAGCTGCAACGAACGCCTCGGAGAAGACACGCTGGACACCGCTCTCCGCGCTGGAACCCTCCGCGCGGATTACCCGTGTTCAAACGTCACTGTGTGGTTTTGCTGGAGTCCTAATCCTATTCTCGAATTGCTCTTGTACTATCTTACTCCTTTACTTTCCTATATAAATAAGAGAATAAATATAAAATTTATAAATACATTTTCTTATAAGTAAAATTCGGCGTGTTTTGGTTTCTTTTTGCGCTGCCTCAGTTCTGTTCATGATCCAACAAGCTTTCCGCCTCGTTGAAACAGGAGTCCAGGCTTTTGTTTGAGAAGAAAGCTGAGGCGATCACGCGGGGGGGGGGGGGGCAGGGGCCAGGCTGGCCTGTGGTTCCCCGTGCTCCCTGTAAGTGACACTTGAGGCGAGGCTGTTTGGTACGGGGAAGGCACTTTCCCTTGTCAGTGGAGTTAGTTGATCAGGTTCAGCAGTATTTATGGTTTCCTACGCAGGGCGTGATATTTGAGATTCTTGTCTTGTCCTACTCCGATGCCCTGAGGTTCCGTGCACGTGTAAGATGTCAGGCCAACCGCCAAGCTGCAGACCTGAGAAGATTCCCGAGACTGTTGGAGATGCTTGCTGTCATTCTGCCGGGTCTTCCTCTCTGCTCCAAGGAAGCGGAGGCCACCAAGCCCGTGGACGGCAACGGAGGCGCTTCAGGGCATGGCTTGCGGGCTTTACTGGTCATTCGTGATGTGCACGATGATCTCCGGCCCCATCTTTCCAGAAGCCTTTGTCAGAACTTCTGAGACTTGTCTGGGAAGTCTTCCACCTCCGCCTCCCTGTCTCTGGGGTGCTGAGCAACAGCAACAGTGCTATGAAGAAAGCTAAAGCGTCCTTTACCCGCACTCCGCACGCTGAGGGCGCGAAGAGATGTACTGCAGCCCGGGAAGGCTCACACAGGGACAGTGCTTTCCAGGAAGGAAGCCATGCAGAATTTTGCTAAATAGCACATACCTTCTCAGCCCTAATGGAGAAAATATCTTTCCCTGTCTAAAATGTGTCAGTACTGGACGATGGTAAGGAGAGACCAGACACACAAATGGAAGGAAGAGAAGGATAGGCTAAGATTTCACCTAGAACTGCCCCTTACAGGGTGATGAGACCTCTTTGCATGTGAATTATTAAAAGTTTCTTCTATTTTAGTACAGCAGACCAGGCAAGCCCAGGTGTATCTGTCCTGTAATGTGATGACTGTGTGAGTTCTGAAATACAACCTCTAATTATATATTGCAGTTTGCTATTTGGACTTTTTGCATTTAATAGGTCAGGAAAATTGATTTCTATGTGTATATGTATACAAATATGTTGCATATAAATTATATATACATATTATATTTTAGGTCTATATAAATGTTTTATTTGCATAAGTGCACACACATATAAACACACACTCAATGCTTCTTTGCTATTCCTTTAACAAGTATTGTTAAATGGTAACTTCTAACCCGCAGATAATCTATGTGACCAACTCCTTTTTTCCATAAATGTAATTAAATAGGAAGGTGCGTCAGAAACATGCTTCTAGTTTCTAGTTCATTTTTAGAGACATTTGGTGATGATGAACTGCACAATCAAATGTCAGTGCAAACTGATGTCACTTTTCACACTGTGAGCATAATTACAGCTCTGGTTAGAAGTGCTCCTGCAACACGGGCTACTGATAACAAGTAAACTCCAGCCTTCAATAGTCTCAACGGTGCTTATAAATGCAAATTTGGTTTCTTTGAGGAAGGATGGGTGTTTGAATCACTGTAAATATTCTGCTCAGTCCCATCATAGAGAGAAGTCTTGACTTTGTACTCTGTCCTGCTGGAGTTCAGGAGGTCTGACCCAGTGGATTCCCACAGATGCCTGGGAATTTTCCATCATCCAAGTACAAGAGAGGTGTTTTACACAGTCAAGACAAACTCAGTAACCATAGATCATACTGCTTATAGAGCTTCATTTCTAGTGGAGTAAATTGTAAGATAAACAAGGAAAATGATAACTTGATACTTTTATATCACATTTTAAAAATGTCACACATATAAGTAACTATACTAAGTACCAGGAAAGAAATAAACCCTGTCATGATGAAAGACAATTAGGACTACCCCTGAGGAACACTTCCCTCTAGAAACCTGAAGGGAAGTAAGAAGTCTTGCAGAGAGCACTGGAGACAGTGCAGAGGAGACAGCAAGTACAAGGGCTGTAAGGCTGGATAGGGTTTTGCTGATATAAATATTCCCAGCGGGCAGTGAGCCTGGGCCTTGGTGGGGGAGGGGAGGGCAAGACGGATGGAGCAGAAAGGGAGGCGAGATGGGAATGGAAGCGCCGTGTCCTCTCCTCTCCTGTCCAGTTTCTCTAGGGAAGTTGATTGCTCTCATAATCAACACATCTGATTCCCTCCCAAAAGGAGGTGCAGAGATCTTCTTGCCAAATTTAAAAGGGGGTGGGGGATGCCTTGTGTTTCCTATGTAAAACATCAATCTGAGGGAGACTTCATTAGAGAATAAAAACCTTTTCATGTAAAAATCATTGCAAACTGTCAAATCACCCTGTTTACAAAGAAAGACTCGCTGAGATAACATATTTAGAGAAATAATCTAAAACATATGCTTGGCATTTCTATTCTGTGTGAATCAAATGAAACTGATAACTTACAAATTAGCTCGCAACTATTTGGCAACCTGAAAATGCTTATTCACTGAGATTTACCTTAATATTAATTCCTTACATCTTGCAAGACACTATAAAACACACCTAATCCTAGTGTAAGTGTTCCTTAAGCATATGATAAATTTCAAATATAGCAGTAATTTTAAAAATGCAAATGAAAAGAATTAACAAAAGTACAGAGATATTCGGCCTATATTACATCTAAAGAAACCTAACTCAAAGCATTATGATTATTATTATTCAATATTTTATCTATCATATTAGTAGGAATTTAAGATATACTATGATCCAATGTTAACAAAAATGTAAAGATAATGTTTTCAAATACTGTTGCAGGTAGTTTATGTTGATGTGTCATTTTATCATATTTTAACACTAGGGAGCTGTCCTTTTGCCTAGTAATTTTGCTGTAGGGGAGGGCAGGAGAATGGCAAAAAATGACAATAAAGATGTGTCATATAATGGTGCAAACCCTCAGTGTTGAATGTGATCATAATGTAAATATAAACTATACCAATAAAATCAATTAAAAATTTAATTAATGAAAGATCTCGTGAAACTATTGCAAAATACACACAAAAGCATAAAAGTCATGAATTTAGATCTTTACTTGCTGCCTCCCTAAAGACAAAGGTTGAATCCAACTCAAGATACAGAACTTTAAACACCCGAGTTTCACAAGATACAAGTAATTAACATCTTCCTCCCATTCAAGTGTGCCTGTAACCAATGGCAGCTCATAGGGTGAAATATTGTATGATTCTTCATTTATTTTGGTTTCCTTTCTAATAATCTGCTAAAGCTCACACAGGTCTTAGAGATGTCCCATGTCTCATCCATTTCCCACTTGGGATCCTTCTCTGATTCCTTTAATGCAGCAGACTTTGTTGACTACCTCTTTTGTAGCTGTTTCTCCCACCCACTTTTATACAGCACTCAGTTCTAGACTTTTCCTTGTAATATCTCAGAAGCCAGTTCTATCCTCAGAACCAAGAGTATACTCTAATTATCCAAGTTCAGTCAAGTTAGTGGATTCTTTTTCCTGTAATTGATCTAGAAGCCAAAGTACCTTTCTCCTAACCAATACAACATACATATGCACACATACACACACACACACACACGCATGCACGTATTCAACAAAGCCTTATGGTTGGAAGGATGATTCATCCTCTAAAGTTGTCCTGTTGCCATACTTCAGACAAAAGGAAGTTACCTAGGAATAAATCTTCCATAAATAAAAACAAAGACAAGAGAAAGCCAAAGTCTTGATCATAGTATGTCTGAAGCCCACATTACATGTAAATTTCTGATTATGAAAGATATTTCTTACTGTTTCTATTTGACTAGTTTAGTGATACATAAAACATCATAAACTTTTCCAAATTCAGACATTTTGTGTCCTGAATTTTAATAAAAATTCGAATTAAAAGCAATATCTTACCAAGTCTAGAATAAAATCCACAGCAACACTGTTTTTGTATAATAAAACAATAGTCATCAGTGTAATATTTGAGAAGCTGCAGTATTTCCATGAAAGACAGTGAAAAGGAAGTATTAGAGGAGACAAATGTATAACTGCAAGATAAATCACAGAAATTCTTTTAAAAAGAAGATTTAAAAAGTAAATATTTAATGAAACATATGCCATAATTACATTTACTGCAAATATTTCATCAAAGTAAAAAGGAAAAATTTCAGGCATTTAAAATATAAATTCTTCTTGACAGTTTATCCTTTTGAGTGTGTCTCTATCTAATTTACTGGTAATACCTTATCCTTACTATGCATTTGCCCCTGATATTTTAATTACTTCTGCCTGTAGCTACCCTTCCAATTTATAGATTTTCTAGTCTACCTATTGTAGAATAATAAACTTTGGTTTGTAATAACAATATTTTGAGATCTGTTACCAGATCTGGGAGTTCTCGAGTCTCCTTCATAGGTGGTTTCTAGGTTCCTCTTGTTTTGAACAAATAACTGGGCAAAACAAGCACAAAATTGCATTTATTAAAGGGAGGGAAAGAAAAAGGCTCTGTAGAGTAAGTTTGGGGCAAGCAAAAGTAGGGGAAAAGTACATGGAACCACAGGAGAGCTCACTACCTGTGAAAGAAGACAGTAGTGCAAAGCGCAATGGCTGCTGTCTGTCTGTATCACCCGCTCCCCTGGCGGGCCTCAGGTCCATCCCTCCTGTGGAAAACCTGCTTGAATTCTTTAGGAGGAAGTGAAATGGCCTCCTCTGATCAGACCTTTGCGCAGGGACTTGGAAACTGCTCTTTGTAAGTAACAGTTCATTCCCACTTTCCTACCCAGCCCTCCATGCCTTAATCTGCCTCACACACGTATTAGGAAAGTTGTTTTTTGTTTTACTATTCCCTCTCATACCCACTCCACTGTGTCTTCACACATGTGAGTATACATGTACACTAGTATTTATCACTAGATAGGGCTCATAGAAGTCCTCAATATTAGAAAAGTTACAATGTTAGATAGTTCTGCTACATTGTGAAAAGACCCGCCAGGGCTCCTATCACCCATACCCCCTTCTCCTGGCCATAAACTTCTTTCATGCCAGTTAAAGGTAAACGGAACTGAGCCTCCTGCAAGGTGAGAACCTTACTAGACAACATAGCTTCTGATAGGGTAAGCTACCTCAACCCAACTCTGATGCGAGACCACCGAACTCCAGGTCTGTATAAAACTGCTCTCGTGCTTGCTTTCTCCTCCTCCTTTCTTCTTTTGCTCTCCTCTCTGCACGTCTCTCTTTCTCTCTCTCTCTTCTGTCTCTGTCTCACTCTCTCCTTTCCTTCCTTTTTCTCTTCTTTTCTTCCTTTGTTTTTCCTTGCTCCAGGCCTCCTGCAGTGGGAGCCCCTCACCTTTAATAAAATCTCCTGATGGACATCCTGGAGTGTGGCAAAGTTGTTGAGCATTAATGGGTGCCCTGCCCCTTAACACGCAAAGTAAAGTTGGGAAACTTGGACTCATTCTACCCATGGGGCAGATTGGAGGTTTACTGATTCCCATCACAGAAAATCAATTTTAAGGTAATGTCAGTAAGAAGCATAAGACATTTATTAGGCAAAGTTTTAAAATATATACTTGAAGAATAGAGTTCAGGCCTTCCAGGGGGAGACAGGCACTGGTGGTCTCCAGTTAGGTATATTTTTGGTGATTTGGGATAGAAATATGTGCAATTTGTTAATCTAAGGAAAGATGGAATTCAATTTACAGATTAAAGAGGAGGAGTTTTTCCTCAGGGGAAGGATGATGGCTCATTTATAGGTGACAGCCATCACAGGTGTTAGAGACTATTTATAAGGAAGAGGCCCATTTTACAGGTGAAAAGCACTAGTTTAATTTACTAGTGCAAACAGCTCATTTATAGGTAAAAGAGAATGAAGGCTTATTTTGTCTTAAGAACCTTAGGATATATTTTCTTTAATTGAATGTGAAGTGTATTCTTTATTATAAACACAATTTCATTTAATGATTTTCCTTATTTCTTTCCTCTCTATATTTCTTCTATTGTCCTGTCTGCCCAGACATGTGAGCAAATATACACACTAGCATTATTTTTTTCCTTACCACATATGACTAATTCATTCAATTCACATACTCTAGAAGATCTATCCATAACCTTCCTGAATTCTTTTCACAAGGTATTGTTTGATGGACAGCTCAAACTTCTGAATTAAAGATTAGCTCCAGCTGATAAAGTTTAGTTACACAAACAATGAGAAACAATGAGGTTTTTATTACCCATGGAGAATAAAAGCAAACAATTCAAACTAACTACTTGGATTTTATAATGAAAAAGTCCTTGCACCTCCAGTTCAAATACAAAGTTCAATTCTTTCCAGAACATTCTGTTGTCTGGTGGGAATTGCTCCTGGAGAGGTGCTATTTGATGTGAATTCCAACCAGAAAACAGACTATTCGGCCAGTTTTTTTATAGCTGCTCCAGCCTTGTTTGTAGATTGCATACCAGTCTTTGTAATGGAAATGAAAGTAGAGGACTGAGCAGGCCACCCATGGTTTTCCATAGGAATTGAAATCTGCTTGGCTGATTAGTGAGTTTTAGCAGCTCCTGATACATGAGCCATTGGGGATGGGGGTGTGCCCAGTTTAAGAGGTGAAAAGGATAGGACACACCTTACAAAGGAAAATGCTCTCGATATGTCAGCAGACCAGTAATTAGGAGTACAGTCTCTTCCTTACACACTCTGCACATTTTAGAATCTGGGAGTCATTTGTGTTAGAAGAAAGTGAATGTTCTATAGACATTCTTTTGTATGCCTCAGGAATCAGAGCTGTTGTTCCTGCTCCTATTTACTTTAGCTATTCTTTGAAGTAAACACTGGACAAATTGAAAAAAAATAAAACTTTTTGTAATCTTGATTGTTTTCTTGCCAATAAATTCTAGATTAGCAATACACATTTTTCTGTACATTGAAAAAGCCTTTGAAATTCAAATCCTTCTATGAACTGGAGTAGATATTTTCAGTCAAAATAAAGTTCTGATTATTTCTTCTTGGATATTAGTATTATAGGTAGAAAACTTAGTTAGACATATGGTAGGCAGATAGATAAGACCAGACCTTAAAAAGCTTGCAAAAAAAAGGGACACCTATATCAAAGGTCAGTGCCACCAAAGAAGAAAACCAGATAGCAATGACTGATAGGCCTCACTCTTCTCTTTGAGACAGAGGGTTAAGATCCAGATCCACCCCCTTCCAAGGAATTCAGTGGTTGCAAATTCCCTGGGTTGAGGGCCAGGACTTTGGCCCACCTGGCAAAGTCTCCTGATCGAGAAGACCCTTGACTTGATTTCTCATTGGACCCCATTTAATCAAGATTGCTTAAACAGCTGTACTTGTAATTCCATTGGTTAACTACAGGCTGCCCATTTCTTTTATATCTTATTGAAAGCCCCCACTCTAATCATTGGTTAATTGTAGTCTGTCTACCTTCTTGAATCTTATTGGATACCCCATACTTTGAGCCCACCTCATCTAGTGATTTTGGTCCATAAATTTGCCCTGGAAAAAGTGATTATAAGTTACTCACCTTTCTGGTTTCCCCCTTCTGCCTCTCCTAGGCAGAAACTTTCTTTCTCAATAAAATTTTCCTACTCAAACCTCTGTCATTCCTAAAATTCATTCTTTGATTTTAGAGAACATGAACTCACATTTCAAGTGGGGAGCAAAGCCAAGCTCCCCACTTGAAATGTGAGTTCATGTTCTCTATCACTAGGATTTTTTGATAGCATAAGAAGTGTTACTGAGATTCTCCTGATTATGCCCTTCTGTTGTCAATTTCTTTTTCTTCCTAGAATTTCTAGAGTTGTTTGTTATGTGTGACCCCTTTCCTTCTCAGCCCCCTTGGCGTAGCTGTGCACAGGTGGAGCAACAGGAAGGAAATGACCCAAAAGGAATGTGTCACAGGCCAGTTCTTTTTGTTCTCTTTGTCACTCTGTTCTGACATTTTCAGTGTTCCACCAGCCCAGTAGTTACCTCATGGTCACAAGATGGTTGTTTCATTTTAGGCCACAAGATCTTTCTAGGTAGGGAGGTGATGGGAAATTTAAAAATTGATGATTAAAAAAAGAAAACAAAGCTTATGTATATAGGGAATGGGAGTTGTAGAGAGAGCAGGGGAATAGGAAAAAATGAGAATGAAGATATGGCAGGTACTGGTACAAATTCTCAATGTTGAAACTGAACATAATGTATATATAATGTATCAAAAAGATCAATTTTTTTAAAGAAAAAGAAGAAGTTTTAAATGTTCACAACTTCACAAAATTGAACCCATTCCTTTTTGAAAGGGTTCTTGGAACTATCAACAAATAAAGCCTGCATAGAGTTTTAGGGTGAAGATGCCGCTTTCTGAATCCCAGTGGACCAGTTTGGTCACTTATCCCAAAGCAGACATGGTAGAGACAAAGACATGAGCTTTAATAGCAGGTTCGTCCTGGGCAGGATGGATGAAGAGACTCATGATCTGCTCAAGGAGCTGCCAGACACCGTGGGTTTTATAAGAAAGAACAACAAAGACAAGGTGCTGGGGCTCGGATAGCTGGCAGGGCAGGCCACCCCGGTCAAGTCACAGCACCTCCAGACCGGATCTGCACAATGCAGGGAAAGTCGTCATTGCTTGAGATGGCAATTTCATTTTCTGCTCTTACTAAGGGGGCAGCCCCTGTCTCCATCATGGGGTAATTGCTCCCTCTTAAGGGTGACTTCATCATTGAGGTGGTTATAAACCTCTGCCTTGCTGGTATCCGAAGTGAGCACATTTAGGACAATGCCTGGAAACTTTCAGGTGTCACTCAAGGGTGTTTGCAATTGGACTTTGTAAAAGCTCGTAGTTACTTGGCCCTGATGTCCTGCTAATTACTTTTATTACTCTTATCTTGATGTGGTGGACTATGAAAATTTAGAGCTAATAAACCTCCCACAAAGGAACCAGAATGACTATTAATAAATGAACCTTGTTTTTTTCCAGACACCTCAATAGACTAATGGATGTCCTTCCCTCTGAGAGGATAAAACTCAAACTCATTAGCTTGGTATCGAGCAGCTGCCATACACTGGCCTCTTCCTGCTTCAGCACCAGTGAATCCCTGGCCTTGCCCTGCAGATTCAGGTATCAGCAATGTGTCTGTCTTTTGTTACAACTGTCATCCTGTTTGCATACTTAGCCTTTGATCTTATGTGATCTCTTTCAGTATTTCCTCTCCCCCCACCATCACTTCCGTACTCTGCTCCTTTTGTTGTTTGAGCCATTGTTTTTCTGCTGGGTTAATTTTCACACACACACCCTCAACGGATAGTAAAGAATATTTTAAATATATGGAGATTTTTTAGTTATCCCAACTGAGGACAGGATATTGTTGGCATTTATGGATAGAACCCAAGGGTGCTGCTAAACATCTTAAAATTCACAGAACAGACTCAGTAGAAAAAAATTGATTCAGCATCAGATGTTAATGGAGCTGAGGTAGAAAAAAGTTGCTTTGACTATTGTCTACTGAAAAAAGAAAACAACACCAAAATGGTTTTGAAAGACTGGTTCAGGTACTTCCCATAATGTTGCATAATACTACTGAAAACTTGGAGAACTTTATACTTTGGTGGTTGACTCATTGGTATAAGGGTCCTGACTTTCAGTCCTGTTTCTTTATCGTTTGTCCTGTGGCAGGCTTCTGAGACTTAGTTCCTCATCTGCAGCAAGTGGCATCTAGTTCAGGCGGTAGCTGGAGGACTGGGAAATGCTTGGTACTACATGGGATCCCAGGAGAAAGTAGCTGCTGTTACTGTAATTACTATGTGTATCATACTTACTACTCTCTCTCTAGGATCAGAATTGGATTTAAGCTGACTTCTGGGTCCCCATTTTACATAAGGTCCATTGAATGCCAGGCACCATGCCCTCCCATTATCAGCTATTTTACTTCTAAAGTTTTAGTTACCCACAACCAACCATAGTCCAAATATATTCAATGGAAAATTCCACAAATAAGCAACTCTTAAGTTACATGCACTCTGAATAGTGTAATAATGCTATCACATTGCATCTCTCCAAGATGGGAATTAGTCCTTTGCTCAGGGTACCCATGATGTGATCACTACCACTTATCATTGTCATTCACATCTGTCTTGGTTATAAAATGAAGTTGTGGTCTTACAGGGCTTGTAATAATGGCCATTACTTTATTTAGGAATGGCCTCAGAGCAAGAATAATGATGCTAGAATTTTTAATATATCAAAAGAAACACTAAAGTTCTTCTTTTATGTGAATTAAGAAATGTTGACATAAGAAAATGTTAAAATTATAGTCTGGAATTCCTAAAATCTACAATAAAAAGAAATCTATACATGAAAATATGAAGAAGAAACATGAAACTTGTGTTAATTTTATTGTAACATCTCAAACTGCAGAAGTTACAGTCAGTGACAAATGCTCAGATAATATGAGAAAGGTATAAAATTTGTATGTGTACAAGTATATTTGGGAAAAGAACGGACTATGTAGAATTTGGAACTATTCATGGTTCTAGACATGTATTGGGGTTCTTGGAACATAGTACCAGCATGAGTTAAAGGGGTTAGTATCTAATTTCATATCGAAATTTTATGTTATTGTTTTAAAGATTTCCTCCATACCCACTGTGGAAGCTCCAGATCCTATAGTTGAGACCAGCTCCTGGCCCGGCCTCCTTTAAAGCCTGAGGCACAATAAATGTGCTTTTTATAGCAACTCACCAAGACTAAAGTCTCTTCAGCAAGTTTCTTACCTACAAGTTTCTAAGTTACTTATTGGTTAAAAACAAAATCAGAAACCCTCCATTATATAAACTGTCTTGCTGCCTCTCTCCCATATCAGTAGGGCTTTGGGAAAGCTTTTCTGCTCCCACTATGGAATCAGTAACCTATCTTTCTTTTATTCTCTCTTTGCAGTTGAGTATTCACCATCTTGACAAGAAAAATACAGAAAGAAAATTTGTGGTATTACCGGTTGTTTGATGATGAGAATTTCAACATACTGGTACAGCAAAGCCCTGACTTCAGGGGTATCTCTGGGGCTTGGAAGTGTTGCTCAGTGTCAACCTCAAGTCTTGTGTTTGCTGTCCTGCTCCCTGATTTGCAGAGCCCCTTCCTACTGTCAACAGATCCCGTCAGCCTTCTGTTCCTGGAAAGAGCTTGTGCAAGTGTGTGTCTTTGACTGCCTCTCATCCTTCCAATATCAAGGCTGATGAGACAGGAAAAAGCATTGGACAGGTCAATGAGGGGGGAAAAAGCAATGGGGAAATGCTGGTATTGAAAATTACACACAATATTGAATGTCTGACCACAGACAAGTCCAGTGACAGGCACTTAATGAAAATGGAAAGACAATAACAGAAAAAGGATTGTAAAAAAATTAAACCATTGGGCTGGTCGGATGAAATGAGGATGAGAAATAATAATACAAATATCAAACACTTCTCATTGCATGCCTGATTGTTTCCTTCCTTCCTTTCCATTTGATTTCCTCTCATTATCTATTCCTGGTCATTTGATAATTTGAGAATTTTTATCATTATCTGATCATCTCACTCCTTCAGAAAAGAAATTATTTTAGCCATCTTTGAGAAACCACTGGCAAAAATCCCTATCTTGACTGGTTTCTATTAACAACTGCTCTTCCATTGTCAGTACTCATTCTGATCGGATCGAGGCTGACAAGGGACGAGCCACATGTAATCATTTTGACCTAAGAAAAAGTAGACCATGAAGTAAAAATAAATGTTACCATGATGAATCATATGGGTGCCTATTTCTTAACTTCAGTTTCTTCTCTTGTAAAATGAGGTTAATAATATTCACCCGGTATTGGGACAGATATGGGTGATGTCATGTACAACAAGTATATGTCTCCTAGTACTTTGTCTTCAAAGACTCTATTCCATAGATCCATTGTTTTAATACACAAGAAGGAGGTAACACATTGCATCCAGCCCAGACCACTTTACTAGAGCTGTCCACTCTACACCCCTAAAATACCTCATTTCACCTTCTCAAAAGAACCTGAAATGCACTCCAATAAGTTGATCCAAACCCTTTCTTCCAAGATCTAGTGTTTTCCTTATGTTCTCTGGATCATGAATGATACTCTTACTTATTTGAACAAAGCAAAAACCTAAACATAAATTTTTACTTTTTAAGGGGTTAGTGGTTGTAGGGAAGGCAGCATAAGGGGAAAAATGAGAATCAAGGTGTGTCATGTACAAATTCTCGATGTTATATGTGATTATAATGTATGTATAAAATGGACCAATAAAATCAATTATTTTTATTTTTTGTGACTTCATTCTATCGAGTATGGACTTTAAATATTCTGAATTTAGCTCCAGATTTTTTAAAATTTATATTCTAAGGAGAGGAACACAAAGTAAAATCAGAGATTATTTTTATTGATTCTTGGCTCTTCAATAAAGTATTTTGTCCCTGAACCCATTTAGCACCCACAGTTAAAAAATAACTACTGTTCCCTGAACTGCTTTCATGGTTCATAGAGTCCTGTGAAAAATTCATGTATATTACATAAAAATTAGAAGTGATTTACATTAAGCTTCCCTTGAAAAGCAGAGGGAATCTCAAAAGCCTTTAGAAGTATTAAAGAAGAAAGAAAGCAGAGTTAGAATGTTGTGGGGGTTTTTTTGTCTCCAAACACATATTTGACTTATCAGAGGAAATAAATGACTATACAATGTTTGTTATTGCTATTTAATTTTTATTCAATAGCATCACTCACTACATAGACTATTAGAGAATATGAAAGTAGCTTCAGAGAATGTTCAATTATATTTCTAACTTAGTTTCTCCAGTGAATAAGTTTTTTAAACTAATTTTATTAGTAAATTATATATATATATAATGATCATATGCAACATTGAGAATTTATACCAGTACATGACACATCTTGATTCTCATTTTTTTCCCATTCCCCTGCCCTCCCTACAATCCCCACCCTTATATACATAAGCTTTGTTTCCTTTTTTTAACCATCAAATTTTTTCTTTCATTTTTCTTTTAACCCCTGTTCCCCCCCCCTTTTTTTGGAACATTTTCTTTCTATTTCACAGTACCTTATCATTCATGTTGGAACTCATTTACACTATATTTTTCATACCAAAGAAATGATATGATTGTTACACGTCTGTATCCTATTTATTTTGTTTATGAGTATGTCTTCGAAGTACATCCTTTCTGCATAAATAAGTCAAATTTGTCATTTTTTTTAGCAGGTTAATACTCCATTTTATTTTTTAAAAACCCACATCTTTATCTAGTCTCATGTTGATGGGCATTTGGGCTATTTCTAAGATTTAGCTATTAGAAACTGAGCTGCTATAAACATGGGTACACATATGTTACTGTGATATGAATCTTTTAATTCTTTTCATGTACCAGGAAAATAGCAGGGTCAAATGGGACCTCTAATCTTAGATTTTTAGGAATTTCTACACTGATCTCCACAGTGGTTGCATCAGTCTACATTCCCACAACAGTTGAGAAGGGTTTCTTTCTCCCCACAGCCCTGCCAGCATTTGTTGTTGGTTGACTGCATGATAGCAGCCATTCTTTGTGGAGTGAGAAGAAACCTCAGTGTTGTTTACATCTATATCTCCCAAATGACAAGTGATGTTGAATATTTCTTCATATGTTTTTTAGCTACCTTTACTTCTTTGTCTGAAAAGTGTCCGTTCATTTCAGATTCCAATTTTTGAATTGGGTCTTTAAATTTGAGGGCTGAATTTTTAAATTCTTTATATACTCTGTATAGTAGCCCTTTGCCTGAGAAATGGCTGGTAATTTTTTTCCCTATGTGTGGGCTGTCTATTCACTCTTTTGGTGGTTTCTTCTGCTGTGCAGAAGCTTTATAATAAGATGAGATCCTGGGCCGGGGATTTAGCTCAGTGGTTCTGGCACCTGTCTTGAAAGTACAAGGACCCAGGTTCGATCCCCGGTAACCACATACCATACTGGGCATGGAGACTCACGCCCAGCAGCAACCAGTAGCACATACCACAGTGCCAGGTGTGGTGGCTCATACCTGTAATCCCAGCACTTGGGAGGCAGAGGCAGGAGGATTGCTATGATGTGAGTTTGAGGCTGAGCTCAGGGCCAGCCTGAACCACAAAGTGAGACCCTGTCTCAAAAAACCTAAAAAAAAAAAAAAAAGAGATCCTAGTTGTTGATCCTTTCTGCTAATTCCTCTTATGCTGAGATTTTTGTTCATAAAATTTTTCCCTTATGTCAATGTTTCCAAGAGTTCTACCTACCCTGTTTTCCAGCAGGTTTAGTGTTTCTGTTTTAATATTTAGATCTCTAATCCACCTTGACTTTAGTTTAGTCCAGAGAATATAGTTTAATATTCACAATTAGTACTGATCTCTGATTTATGGCTTCTCTTAGACTGCATTAAAATTTCAGTGTGACATAGAATTACACAATGTAAGGCTCAAAGAGGCATTAGTGGTCACCAAGCTCATGAGCTTCGTTTTCAGGGGAAAGAATGGGATAAGAAATGCTAGAACTTATCCAAAATTATCTGGACTGTGACAAAATGGAATCTAGAACTCAGGCTTCATGACCCTCTATCTCCTTCCCCACTTCCAGTGCTGGTATTCTGTTCCTATTCTGTTTCAAACTAAAGTTTCCATCACAGTACTTGAAAATGTATTTTGTTAAACTTTTTTATGTGTTTCATCACATTCTAATCAGAATAACAATTAGAAAAGAACTTTGACAAAAAATTACAGAAGAATTATGTATCTTGACTCTCTTCCTTCTTTTTTATTCCTTCCCATTTTCCTTGAATATCAACCACTTGTACTATTTGACATTATTTCATTGATTGCTGTAAACTATTCATAAAGTTTTCTGAATTCATTACCAGAATCATCTCAAACTATTTTTAAAACATTTGTATCTTTTTTTGTCTACTTGTAAACATTAAACTTTCATTTAAAGTTGAGTCTAATAAAATAATTATTTTTTAACGTCTTGGTAATTGGCTTGCGATCATTTTTTAGCAATTGAATTAATTATTAAAATAACAGATTATTTACTTTAAGACTAACTGCTTGCTTTTTAAAGTCTATTTGTATGGGTAGGCAGCCTGCTGTTCCCTGAATATTAAAATTCAGAGTATACAAAGTAGGTTTCAGCTTTGTTTAGTTTCTTTGCAAACCCCACACATTACAGTACCTTAGAATGTTGTTTGCTTATATAAAGAATCCTTAGCAATTACATGACTTATATTTCTCTGTGTCTCTCATAGGTCTTCACCTATGCTCATACGAATGAATAATACTGCCTTATTATAATAATTATTATAATAATACATGCTTCATCAGGAAGCATGACTTTATGTATGCTGATACATATAATAGAAATACAAACATTTAGATCAAATCATGTTTTAACCTCTCTGTCTCTCTCTCTCTCTCTCTCACACACACACACACACACATACAAAAAAAAAAAAACCCAAGCAAGGATAGAGGACTTGATCAAATAATATGGTGAATGCTGCTACAAAGTATCACCCAAAAGAAAGGCAGGGATCTTCAGTAGGAGAAGCAGGCTGTGCGACCATAATAATCGTGTGTGACAAGTTTGAACTTGTTTAATGCAGTCAGTTTGTGAGCTCTGGTTAACAAAAGGTGCATTTTAAAGTGTGTTGTATTTAAATAATGGATCCCAATCAATGTGGTAACATGAACTTGAATCAGTTTTGTTGTCAGTTTTCTGCCAGTTCAGATTCTAGCTATCTAAGAAATATCACAGGAGACGCAACTTGAGTCTATGGTTGTCCTAGAGATCAAGGGTCAGTTTTCTTGATGAAACTTGCCCAGATTTCCTTGTGAAAAAAAGTATCAAA
>PVIR01007710.1:38213-59876 GCA_004026965.1 Petromus typicus | reverse complement strand
TTTTACAGCTGAGTTTTAGTTCAGCAGTATATGTCTTTGATCTCTTTTGAGTCCATTGTTGTATATGATATAAAGTACAAGTCCAACATTATTTTTCTGCACATGGATATCAATTTTTCCAGAAGTACTGTCAGACAAAATGGCCTCTTCTCTTATTAAATACTTTTGATGACTTTATTTGAAAGATGACTAGGTGCCTTCAGACTTCTGATTTTTCTATTCCATTATCTTATATATCGGTCTTTATGCTAGTATCACGCTCCTATGATTCTGGTAGCATTGTGATATATTTCAATACTGGCAAGTGTGATTCTTCCAAATTGTTCTTTTACAAGCTTGAGCATATTTGCTATTTCACAAGAGTTTATATGTATTTTTTTATTTTAGCAAATATCTTTGGGATTTTGAAAGGGATTTTATTGAATCTCAGTATCATTTTGGCTCATTTTACCATTTAATGGTAAAAGATGGTCTAACCATAAAGACAGGTACATTTTGTTGATGTCTGATCTTTCCTCAATATCCGGTAGTTTTCCTGCTATAATTACTTACTTGCTTAACTTTATTCCTTCATATTTCATTCTTTTTGATGTTACTACAAATGGCATCTTTCTTCATTTCCCTTTCAGATTGTTTTTGTTATTGTGTCAAACACAACTAATTTCACATGTCGATTTATTGTTTAAATGTGTTTCATTTAATTCCTGTATATTTAAAAATTTTTTAGGGTTCTTTTTTATAGAGCTCTAGGCATATTTTATTTTTGTGATTGGAAAAGATGCTTTGGGCAAATGGGCTGCATTCACTCATTCGATTCCAATGGCGCTTTCTGTGAACTCCTTGCAGCCTTTTCACATCCAAGCTCGTGTTATTTATCAGCAGAGATAACTTTATGTCCTCCATTCCAGCTGAGACTTTCTTGCTTCATTCTCTTGCCTCCTACTCTGGTCAGAACATCTACTTGTATGTTGGGCCGAAGTGCTAACAGCATATGTGATGTTCTTTTATGATGTGAGGACAAAGTTTTCCATGTCTTATAGGTGCATCAGGTGTAATATGTACATTTTTTCAGATGTAGATTCAGAAATTGTTCTTCTGCTCATTGTTTGCTGGATTTTGTCAAATTTTTGTACATCTTTTTGTTATCTCCTTACATTCTACAGTATGTTATAGATCTAAGCATGTTTTCTTTGTAACATGTGCTTTTGCAGCTATGAATTTCCTCTCCTGTCACTGCTTTTGCTGCATTCCTGGTGTCCTCTGTCTGCATCTGTAACAAAGTGTTTTCTAAATTTCTTGTGCTCTGGACAATTTAGAGTTTAAATGTGTTTCAATTTATTTGCCCATACTTGAAATTATTTTAGGGTTTTTAACAATAGAATTCTTACAATTTTCTATTTTCTGTGACCAGAAAAGATACTTTGTATGATTTCCACCATTGGCACATAAATTCAATGTGAATCAAATGGAGGGCTCTGCCATTCCCTGTTTTGTTTTCTCTGTGTTTTAAGCTCATTTCTCTCTTATTTCCTCCTGAATAGCCTTTACTTTGGAGGATTTTTGTGGTGATGCGTTTGATTCCCTTCACCTTTCTGTTTGTACATATTTTACAGATGCTTTATTTGCTGTTACCATAGGGTTTACACATAACACAGTAAAGTTGCAATTGGTATGAATTAAACTTGACCTAAACTGCGTATACAGCATGATTTGAAAATTCTATGAATGCTGAATTTTTTAAATTACAGTAAAAGACACATGGTCATTACTTTCCCTCAGAATAAAAACCCTCCCTTCGACTGTATTTACCTTATCACTACTGCCATTCTCTGAGGCAGTTCTAGTTGCTCTTTTGTGTCTTTAGTTGCACTGTTGGGGCTGCCTGCGTATCCTTAATTGATTCAAATATTTCCCTTTCACAGTCATTTTGATTTGGAGGAAGAGCTGGAAGTTACATGGCACCAGATTTGGCAAGTATGGACATACTGAACTATCTTTGCAGGATTGCCTTGAAGAACCATTCACCATAATTTGATCACATCTTGTAATGATACTTGCAGAAGAAGGCCTCCAGAACTGCTTCAGAACATGGCAAGAACAGGATAACTGTCTTTGAGAGAGAGGGAAGCTTTGAGTGGTATTAAATTTTTAAAACTTTAAACATTCTCTGTACTATTTGCTCATACCTCACATGTATCAAGTTACTGCTTTATAGATGCATTTATTTATTTATTTATTTTGACACAGGGTCTCACCTTGTAGTTCAGGCTGGCCCTGAGCTCAGCCTCCAACTCACATCACAATCCTCCTGCCTCTGCCTCCCGAGTGCTGGGATTACAGGCGTGAGCCACCACGCCCGGCACTGTGGGATGTGGTACTGGTTGCTGCTGGGCATGAGTCTCCATGCCCAGTATTGTATGTGGTTACCAGGGGATCGAACCTGGACACTTGCACTTGCAAGACGGGCGCTGGAACCACTGAGCTAAATCCCCGGCCCCTATAGATACTTTTAAAAGTCAATGTCTGTGACTTTCCACACTGGGATTCTAATTTGTCTAGGTATTGCTGAGCTTATTTGATCTGTAACTTCATGTCTTTATTCAACTTCATGTCTTTATTCCATCTTTATTCATACTTCATGAGGAAGTATTTGGATATTCTTTGTCTTTCTTTCTTTCTTTCTATCCTTCTCTCTTTTCTCTCTCTCTTTCTTTCTTCCTTCCTTCTGCTGATCTCATAATATATTTTATACTCTGCTGATGGTGCTCCATAGTTATCTTAAGTTTTCTTTTTTCTTTTGTTCATTTTTAAAAATAGTTTTCTCTTTAAATTTGATTATTTCAACTGTGCTAACATCAGGTTCACTAATTTTCTGAAAATTGTTATTGAACCCTGCTAGTGAATTTTTCAGTATGGCTTTATACTTCTTGGCTCCAGAATATTGTTTTATTAAAATAATTTCTGTTTGTTAATATTCTCATTTTGATCATATCTCATCCTCCAAATTTCCTTTTGTTCTTTATCTTTATCTATGTTATCAAACTTAAGCTCATGGTTTTAGTCTTGGTCCAGTAGGTCCAATAACCAGGTCTTCTTAGGTTGGTTTACATCATCCATCTTATTTCCTTTTTTTTTTTTTTAGGTTTTTTTGAGACAGGGTCTTGCTTTGTGGTTCAGGCTAGCCCTGAGCTCAGCCTCCAACTCACATCACAGCAATCCTCCTGCCTCTGCCTCCCAAGTGCTCGGATTCCAGGCGTGAGCCAGCACGCCCGGCACTGTGGGATGTGGTACTGGTTGCTGCTGGGGTGAGTCTCCACACCCAGTATGGTATGTGGTTACCAGGGATCAAACCCGGGTCCTTGTGCTTGCAAGACAGGTGTTGGAACCACCGAGCTAACTCCCCGGCCCCCCCCATCTTGTTTCTTTACATGAGTCATGGTCCTGTTTTGTTGTAAGCTTTGTAATTTTTGTTGAAGCTGATAACTGGCATTTATTTTTATAATGTAACTGGAAGTCCTCTTCCCAGCATTTCCCAGTGTTTTCTATTCTGTTCCCATTTTAAGTAAAAGTTGTTATAGTCAATTTGCTTTGACATTTTCCCCCACAGTTTCACAGAGACTCTTCCTGGCCTGTGTACACTCTGTTTCTGTAACTTCCATTTGCATTCAGCTAGTCTGCTTGAATGATAGAAACTAAAACAGACAAAAAAAAAAAAAAACTGAAATAAAGGAGGAGGAAGATAATGACTGTCCACTACCCTGGGTGCTGTTAGGAACTGGCTAGGCTGGCTGAGTGTAGGGTGCAAGATTAAGGAACAGCCTCATTTTACACATATAGGGGGTGCGGTAGGGTGGGTAGGGTTATGGGAAAAAATGAGAATTAAGTTGTGTCTTATACTGGTACAAATCCCCATTATGGAGTGTAATCATGATTCATTTATGTAATGTACCAATAAAGATTAGAAAATTAAAAAAAAAAGATTAAGGAACAGCAAGAACTTCTGCTTGGTAACTTACAACCCTCTAAGCTCCACTGTGCATGTAGTTCTTTAGAATGTCTTCATTCCTGGAGTTGCACTCTGTATTTTCTTCTTGGACGTGGCTGGCCTATTGGAGCTCTCCATCAAGCATTTCTGGGCCCATGGGCCTGGGGACTTTCTCCAGGCAGATTTGAAGAGCAGCATTTATTGCATGTACATTTTCTATAGCACAGTGACATGGAGCAGAGATGAGCATGTCAGTCCTTCAGATGTCTGTCCATCCAGGTGAAGACATACACGCAGGGTCACGTATGAGGATGGTGCTCTGCACCCTCCGCTGTTAGATGCTGAACTGCTCACCACATGGCACTGATCCAGACTGACACAGATACTCGTGAGGGTGGTTGGGTACACAGAGGAACAGCAAAGGCCACCTTATTGGCTTTTCTAGATGGATTGCTCGCTCATTGGCATAACTCAAACTATTTTCTGCAAATCCTAAAAACTTATACAACTTTGAGTTTGGTTGACTTTACCTTTGTGTTTGTGGAATAAGAATTCATTTTTCTGTCGTTTTGCTGAGGGTTGTCCAAGGCTTTTCATTTTTTACATCTCTAGAAACTCTTTATTTAACCTGGGGCTATTTTCTGAGGCCAGGAGGAGGAGGACAGTGTCAGGTCAGTGTCAGAGGACAGTGTCTGGTCAGCCCAATGCTTCGCAATCACTTATTTTTCTTTTTTTTTAAATTATCTTTATTGGTACATTAAATATACACATCATGATTGCACTCCATAATGGGGATTTGTACCAGTAATCACTTATTTTTCTTCTTGCATCACTGGTTATTCTCAGTGATCACTTGGGCTATTCGTAGATTGTCATTTTTTAAATTTCTCCAACTAAAGATCAAGAACCAAAACACTCACACAAGTTCATAGGCCTGTCTTTCTAAGAACACAAATATAGTGGGCATTTCTTCTGACTGATGGTGGAATTATTCTTTTCCTGTTAGAGCTGAGCTCAGATGTTACGATGTCAGGACTCTTTTGGTTCCTTCAGAGTTCTGCTTCCCCTTCCCCATCTTTCTGCTCTCTCATTATCATTTCTATTCCAGATTCCATCCCTCTAATAATTTTAAATACAAATACTTCACTTACAGATTATGAAATCAAGCTATTGAATTTGTTAGATCTGTTGGCTCTCCCAAGGCTGGTACATTTTCTTAGGTGCTTATACATTTAAATCCTAAGCTATTTAGCAGAATTATTTTCCATAATGTGCAGGATACTTTGTTATGAAATTTTCCTGTACATAGTTTTTATCTTTTTTTTCTGAAAGATCTTTGAGGATATATATTTTGAAATATCCACATACAAACTATCTGAAATCAGAAAAGTAATAATCTGTGTTTTTTGAAATATAATCTTTATTATTCAAAAAATAAACATATAATATTTCTGTTTCACATAGAAATTTTTTCAATAACAAATTCTGGATAAAGAAATACCTTATTTTCTTCACTATGTGATGCTACTGTGTATTTTCTTTCTATCTTATTTTTTGCCCTTCTTATGAAATGGGAAGAAATTTTAAATATTTTATATGGGAGACCTCATGTAAAAGGTTTTACACTTTCTTTTAACCAAAAGAAACTTCAATTTCTTTTCTCCTTTTTTACTCTTCATCCTTCAGGGTTCATTCTATATTTTGAATAGTAAAAGAACATTTATCATGAAAAAGTCTTTTTCTTTACTGAATAAATTGTGTCTCACAAAAATATATAAAATCAGTATAAGCTCTAGACATTGTTGAATAATCTCAAAACAGAATCAGAGGTGGATATTCATTTTATGATATTTCAGATGCCGATACCTAAGCATATCATTTTAAAATGCAGCAGATAGTCATTATTTATAGTTTTATATCTCTCTCTAAATGAGTGCACCTTAGTACATTATATAAATATGGTAATCTTGAATATGCTATTTTGTAACTTGTTTTTTGGCCATATGGATGTTAAGAAATGATGAAGAGCTTCAACTCTGATCCATTATCTTCACTGGCAGGGCTAACAATATATACAGTATACTTGTACATACAGATAGCAGAAGTGATGAATACCGAGCATTAGATTAAATCCAAATATTTCTCCTCAGAGGAGGAGGAAGAGAATGTTCTTTTGCATCCATCACTGTTTTGGAGGTGCAGATGAAAGAATGATGGAGGGCTGCCCAAGTCCCAGGTATAACCCTCTGAATACACAAGTGTCCTTCCCAGAACACTCGCAAGTGCTGCTGGAACTCTGTCCTGGCTCTCCATTTGGTGAGTACAACTTTAGGTATCTCAGTAGTGGAGCAGAACCTCATTATGTCTGCATTACCTCTAACTTATAGCATTTAACTGAAATCTCTATCTTGTTAATCTGAAGACACCACTAATTAAATGATGTAGAAAGAAATATAGGTGCTGAATTTGGGAAGATGACCACAGTATCAATTTGCTGCATATGCAAAATAGTTCATAGGAGACACTTAGTAAATTGTATATGTACATGCATGTGTCTGTGTGAGAAAAAATTCTTTCTTATTCCTATGACCAGGGTAAATTAAATTGAGACAATAGATATTTTAATAAATCATTCTTGCCAGTGGTCAATTATTGCAAGTTAAGCTTCTTGTAGTACTTTTACTGAGGAAGACATGCTTCGCCTGTTATTTTTGATAGTGGGAATTGGACATGGGCTAGGTCACATACAGAATACTTCAGATTGATTCCAGGGGTGTGATTTGGGTGGGAATTTCACACACACTTGCCCTGCTATGACTGCATTGTTTTGATTCCAACATTCTGGCACACCTCTGTACAGCATAGTCACACATCACCAACCTGTAATATTTCCAAAACACACACACACACACACACACACACACACACAAACACACATGTAAAACACACAATGTAAAAGTGCATATGACTTTGCAGTGGAGATACACATTGTGGTTTTCTGTCACAATTTTAGTAGAGGACCCTTCAGAATTCTAGCTTTTTATTTTCTACCTCAACTTACCTTTGCCCACAAAGGAAGCTGACAGGCTTCAGTTCTCAGATGTGGAGGGCCAGGGATGACTGCAGTTGCCATTGCCACCAACATCTTCATAAACGCGTACATGTAGATTCTCTTGTCTACATGTTGCCAGTGTGCTTTAATGAACATAGCTGACTTTGGTTTCATCTCATGGTTTATGGCATTCTTTTCCATGTTACAAGCAGAATTTTCCCATTATATCCCAACAGCCAGCAAAGATTTTTTTTACTTTTAAAATAAACATGATTTCACCCTGAGAGCATTTTCCCCCATCACGGTTTCTGTCTGAGAGACTGAGGCCAATGTCTGTACTGTCCACTATGTGGGATCTAGATGTGCAGATAGCCAAATAGTTTTCCTTCCAAAGAATTCTTTACATAAACTGTAGCTTTGTAGATCTGCTTCTAGCTGGGAACAATAGTCAAGGTAAGATAAATTGGCCCTTGTGGCCAGGGTGGAAAGCCGATGCGTCTGGCTCTTCCCGTTAGGCAACACATGAAACCCACCTGGGGATGTTGGGAAAGTCTGGACAACACTCCCTCTCGGCTTCGTTTTGTTTCTGTCCTCTTACTTCCAAACCTCTGTGAACTCCCAAGGACATTCAATCTTCACCGTTTTCCCACCTGTAATGAAATATACAAGTGTAAGCGCCCCATGAAGCATTCAAGTACAATTGTCCATCTATCATTAAGACCTCACCAGCAGAGAATCCTGCTAAAGAATCTCATCTGAGCTCCTCAATGAGCCACAAATCTGGAAGCAATTTCCCCCCACAGATGCCACTCCACAGATCTGTCATTGGATATTGTCAAAGACAAATTATCAAAACGAAGCAGTCACATGTGTCTGACAAGGAACATCCCAAAGCCACTGTCCACCCATGCCTCTGTGACACGCTTTGTGGTCTGGACTGCCCGGCTGGCTCAGTCCTCTGCTTCTGCCACGGAGCTTGGGCACCAGTCCGCACGCCGTGCTGCACGATGGTGGGGAAATGATTTGAACCCTATTCTGGTTTTCATTTTAATAGAAAGTGGAGATCACGGTCACAGCCTATGTGGCCAGCTTGATGTCAGGCTTCAAGGACGGTTTTGTAAGAATCATTAACTTTTATAAAGACACCCGTTTGCTTCTGTCATTAATGATATACGTAATAGCTTAATGTAATGCTACTTTTAATTATCACGGCCCTTTCTGTTAAATATCAAGTTCTCCTCTCTCAACTGTCCTGCGCTCTCTTTGGAGTCTCATCTGTCACCATAAATGCCATCACTCTATTCCTGCTTTCGAAGCAGTGACAGGCCTGCTCTTATCCCAAGCTTTATCTCTTTTTCCATCCTTTATTGTATTACAAAGATCCCTTTTTCATAGTTTACAGCTGTATCCGCTTTCCACACGTGGCAAATGATTGCCTTGGTAAAGGTATTTTCTGTTTCAATCTTGCATTTTCCCAAGGGAGGACAAAAGGGACAAGCCCGCTGGAGTTGGTTTCACTGAGAAAATTGTTTAGAATTGCCTCATTCCTCAGCAGATTAACGAATGCATACAATCCCAGCTTAAGTGCTATTGTACGGCACAATTTGTCCATTATACTTTGTCCTTTCCATTTAGAAAACCCCTCACCAATTAAAGTAATACAGCCTTCCAATACCTGCTCCCAATTAAATCCGGGCTGTATTACCTGCCCCGCTGCAGCTGGTCACAGATTCCTACCACTTACCCGCATTCATTAGGCCCGTTCATTATCAACGGGACACAGGCAGGAATTCGAGCCACAGCCCTTTTGAGGGCTCACCAAAATTATCAGCTTTCCGCAAGGCCTCAGTGAGGGCGGGATTAAGTGTAAGGGGAAGGAATTCATACAGTAGCAAACCATTGTCTCCCCCATGCTCATGTCCTCTCTATCTTAACACATCAGAAGGATACGGTGCAGGCACAAAAGCCACTCCTCTGAATTAAAGGGTCACTTTTCTCCCGCTCTCTAGCCCCAGGCGCACCCCCTCTCCAGCTTTGTTCCCCGTCCTTCCCGCCCTCCCCCTTAAGCCCTTTCTCCAAGACCACAGTGAGCACCATAAAGACGGGCTCTGAAAGTGACCAGGAAGCCACTCGCTGTGAGCTTTGTCGATGCAGAGCAGCTCTCCAGCTTCGCGCTGGACTCCATTTTTGAGAATGGCTGTTTTTCTATCCAAGGCTCAAAGCATCCTCCAGGAAGAAGGCAAGTAGAGATGGAGGATGGACAGACGTCCCCAGACACTGCAGTAATTCCCCACATGGCAAAATAGTGAGCTCCCCAGATAAGTTTTGACCTCCTGGGAAAATACACAGAGATGCCCAACCAGTCTTGTTTACTTTCATTTTGAAGAGGGGAGCGCAGCAGCCATTCCGAGGGAGCTGTGATGGTTTTCTCTCACCGTTGGCGATCAGAAAATAAAAACCAGCATGTGGAGATCCTCACATGGGAACAGACGACCGACCAAAGAGAAGTGTATTAAAGAGCTCTGGAAGGAAAGTTCAGGAGAGAACACAGCTTCGCTGCGCAGGGGGACAATGCAACCCTCAGGTGCTGAGACTCTTGACCTAATGCCAGAAAGTCCCAACAAGTTTCACTTCAACCCCAGAAGGCTGAGTCTGAGAACCGCCCCAGCCACAAGTCAGTCCTGGATCAAGACCGGATCGGATGAGACCTGGGTCTCTTCACAGAGAAAGCCAATTCCACCCACCTCCCCTCAAGAGGAGGGGCCGACATCCTGCACAAAAACGTCCTCTTTAAAATATTTCATTAGGAGATGGAATTAATATATATCCTCTCTTGAATTCTGAAATAATACTTGTCCTTTATTCAGTATCTCGTATACAAGGATGTTGGCAACCTTGTGTCTCTAGTGGGCAGGAACTGAGGAAAAATCCTGATCATGGAAAACCTGCAGACTTCTCCAGGAAGCAGACAGACATGGTGGGTGGGTAGATTACCGGCAAAAATCCGTGCTAAGCAACTTTACTCCCTGTGTTTATTGTATACATACAAATCTTATCAATGAACAGCACCATATGCATATCCAAGGTTTTTTTTTTTTTCTTGGGGGGGGAGGTTGTATATTAGTGTTTTCCTCTCAATTAACTTCTAGGCAATTTTCCCAGCTAAATGCATAACATCTTTGGCAAAACGCCAAACAAAACCTTAAGACCCAACACTAAATTCTGCACTTATACAGGCAGCTTAGATTTTCACGCGGCGATCTGGAAGGAAGCCAGCAACTCCCACTATAAACTCAGTAGTAGGAAAGCTATATATATATATATATATATATATATATATATATATTATCAAGAAACTCTACTTTAGTTTTCCAAGACCACTTGAAAATTGCACTATTTTAATGTGCCTTTTAGACAAAATAAAAGATTTAACCTGCTATTAAATTAACCCAATTAGCTATTTATTCCATATAACCTTACACATTGGATGCTGTTAAATCAAATAAACTGGCAATGAATGATTTTTTTACTGAGGTATGGAAATTGTGAGTGTACTTTAGACGATGCATTCTTGTGTCTTTTTCTGTACATTTTTCACTCTGACAAGATTATCAAAATACTTTTTATTTCTCTTTCTTTCTCTTTCGTGTGTGTATGCAAAATGGAATTACTTAGTATACAACACTACAGCTGAAGAGCCTATGGAATTAACAAGTAAAGTAAAATTAATCAAATAGAAACCTATCCACAACAACATTCCTTGGAAGCCTCACCATCCACCGCCCAAACTTTGCTTTCTGGTGTGCTTCAGTTGGTACATTCCATCCAGCACATGTGTTCTGTGTTCTTCCAGGAACACGGTGCTTTTCAAAGTGCTGGTTGCAGCTGGGCAGCTGTAGACCTCAGTCAAACTTTGTTATGTTAAATTTAGAAGCAAACTCGAGGCGTGTGGGTTTGTGTCCACTGGGATCTTCAAGTGGAGGTAAGAAACACTTTGAGATCTTGCATAGTGTTTGATAAAACACTTTTAGGACTAAAAAGCTTTTTGAAAACAACATTTTTAGGATTTAAGAGGCAGTGAACCAGAAACATATGGATTATGTTTCCCCCAAATACTCAGGGGTTTAAACATGAAGGGAGAAATGCTTGGCCAAACAAATTTTGCCTAACCAAAAAAAATTTGCAAGGCAAGCTATGATTGTTAAGCTTAAAGGACGGATGAAGTCTCTTTCTTTAAATATTAACTATTATTATTATTACTAATATCATCATCATTATTATTTTAAAGCATTCTTGTTTAGTAACTCTGGAGGCTGAAACACATCTGGAAAGGGTTTGGAGAACAGGAGTTCACATCAAAGTGATTTTGCTATTTTAAAAACAAATCATAAATCATAACCTAGCAACTTTGTGAATTGTCTATAGGAACCCAGGAGCCAGGCTTCTCTGCCCTGCGGTGGCACCACATGCACCCACAGGAGGAGAGACCCCGTGGACCCAGCACGTCAGGTTCAAGGAAAAGGGGTTGTGAGGCAGGCGCTAAGTGTGAAGTGCAGCCTCACTCAGTGCCAGCCTCACCGTGACACACAGAAAGCAAAACGAATCGGAAAGCCGACTCCCTAGCTCGACTCCCTAGCTCGACTCCGGGAACCCGGAAGAATTGTTGCTGTCCGCTCTCTGATTCTCAGTGACTGCTGACAGACTCCGAAGCTCTTCTTGTTTGGCCAGCCAGCATCTCAGAGCTCTCTTCATACACAATGAGGACGGAAGGCAGGGTGAAATGGGCTGTGTCCATCTGCTCCGTGATGGTCCTCTGTCCCTTCAATCCTGGCTGGACAGAGACAGGTTTAGTGCCGTGGAGAAACACAGCCAGGTGTGACGAGTCTGAGGAGCCTGGACTCTGGAGCCAGGAGCACTAGCGCTGAAGCAGAAGTAAAAGAGAAAATGGGAAAGAAAATGAAAGCACGAATCAGTGAACAAGTAACACAAAGGAAGGAGAGGGAGAGGCAGCCAGAGGAGAGAAGAGCAGAGGAATGGTATTAGCAGGAAGGACGGTATAGGGAATTTGATGACACTTTCTGTACATTTCTGTGCAGATATTTTACATTCTTCTGACTTATTTCAATTTTGAACCAAGTCAGTTACAATTGCACAGGGTCCTATGAAGGAGAAGCGGCTGGTGCAGATCAATACTGAGAAACTTTGAGACTCTCTAGGAGAGAAATAACAAAAGCTCTCTTTGAACATTTTAAAAGAGCCATGTCATGTGATATTTAAAGATACAGCAGTAGCAATTAACTAGTTAATGATGAAGAAATGATATTTTTTTAATTGTGTTAAAAATTGAACTTCTGAAAAACAACAAATTCTCACAAAGCCCTGGATAAAAGTTATGCAGTGAACTGTGCCCTGTGTGATTTATTTGTTATAAAAGGCCCAGTGTCCACTGACTATATCCTACATATTTTACATAATAAAATTTTGCAATATGTTATGGAGCCTATTTTATAGAGGAAATCAACATCAGGTTTTACACTATTGATAAAATACTAAATTAATGTCTAGTTTCAAAGTCTTGGAAATTGAAAGACAGGTGATTGTATTAGTGATAATTCTCTTCAGTGTGGATTAATACCTCAACTAGCAATTAAGAAATCTTTTAATATTTCATTGTTTTCTGTCTCCTAACTAGAGAGTTTTTCTTCTTTTTTTTATAAGGGCAGTCTAAGATGGGGCATGATTCATACTGTATCTTATTATTCCCTGAATTTGTGTCTATTTATGTACAAATTAGCATAATTTCACTTAGAGCTTGTATTACTCAGTAAAAGAGTTATTTCACGTATTTCTTACCACGAGAAGCAGCAGGCTCTAAGGACGACTTTGCTGCTGGGAAGAGGACTCTGTGCTTGATTCATACACAACTTCACTCTAACGTGCATAATCCAAAATCACCCAGAGACAGGCAAAAAAATAAAAATAAAAACTTGTACTGCTTCAAGACTCTTGGTAAGAATTTTTAAAAATTATTACATCTAAAGTACAAAAATATAACTTGCTTCTAAGAGCGGTTGCTTTGAATAAAACTGCATTTCCACTGGCCCATACCAGGCTCTGCTTGGCAGCCTCTCGGGCTTGCCCGCCTGGTGACAGACAGCCCGTCCTGGGGGCCAGTGTGCCAGCTTCTACCTAAGTGGGGCATGTGCCCTACAGCTCCATGTGGCAGAGCTCTACACGTGCCAGGCTTTGTCTAGGCTGTGAATTGTGAAGACCCTGGGAACCATCTCTATTAGGAAGGAAGCTGATGGACTGTACAAGACCAAAAGAAATTAATACATAGACGCTCTTGGAAGCTTTCCTCAAGGGGAGCATCGGGGCCAGAGTCCCAGGTGGTGAGGCTGCGTTGGAAGGACTGCCTGCGTCCGAATTTCCCAAGGGAGTGAGTGGAAGTGACAGGCGACTCCCCATCCTGCCGTAATCACAAAAGAGCAGAGAAGTCACCTGAACTTGACTCAGAAACCAAAGTCAAAGTCAAGCAAGGCTGGAAGGAGTGAGCCAGGAAGTCCACTGCGGGCGGCACCAGGGACGGGAGGTGGCCCCTGGTCAGCCTGACTTCTTGGGATTTGGAAAGAGAGAAGGAAAAAAGGCGTAGGACTCAGGGTTCAAAGGCAGCCCAGGGGCACAGGTCAGCGGGTCACTGCGCCCTCGTCTGCAGGCCACAGCTGGCAGCCAGGCCTGCCAGGATAGAGTGCTGCTGGGGAGCAGGGGGTGACGGAGTGCGCGCAGAGAGGTCGCTCTCTCCAGGTAGTGCTTTATTCAGAAGTTGCCCACCATTAAAAGCCTGCTAGGTACCAGAGAAATGTACTCAGTCTTAGCAGGACAATTAATTTCTGCACAACAATTACTTGGGAGGAAATGAAGAATTCTTTTAAGTGGGAGGACGAGATAATGGAAAGAACGCATTATTTCCAGACCCGCTTCTCCGTTTTGCATTGATCTTCCTGCTCTTTCATTGATCCGTGTTCCAGTGTTCTGGCATGATTTTGTCATTTTGAACAAAGTTCAAAGCCGACAGGGTCCTGTCTTGTCAGGTACCCTAAATGCCACCATTCGCCCTCCGGCTCCACCCCCACTCCAGCCTTCTTTCCCTCCTGAATCCTGTAACTCTGGACCCTCCACACACCAAGCCACACTTGCAGCCTGCCCCAGCCTCCGGAATCCCTGCCTGTGCCCCACAATACTCTCCCCTCTCCTGGAGACCCTGTACTCTCTTTCTTATGTGCTCAGTATTTACAGAGCCCAGCTACATGCTCAGTCTGTGTGGGAGCTGAAGGACTCAGCAGGGGCCCCTGGACGGCCACACCCTCCGACTCAGATCCGCTTTCGCCTTTGGGGATTTCTCACGCCTTGTCAAATGTTACTTTCAGAGATGGAATGAGAGAGGGAGGAAAGAGAAGGCAGGGGGGCGGGGGGTGAGAAGACAGAGAAACAAACAGAGGAAGAGATGGGGCTATTTGCCTGTCTCTGCACTGAGGGTTAAGTTATACCCACCGTTCTGCCTCCTTTGTTTCCTCAGCACTCATGTAACTACTCATGTTAAGTATCTGTTAGTGGCTGGACGGATGGTGGTTGGATGTGGACTGTGCAGAGATGATTGTAGATGGTGGGTGGTGGGTGGAGGGAGGGATGGTGGGTTGTGGAAGGATGGTAGATAGATGCATAGTGGATTGTGGAGGAATGGTGGATAGTGCATGGGTAGTCGGATAGATTGGTAGACGGCTAGGTAGGTGGATGAGTTCTTGCAGATACACGGTTGAGTATCATCCTTTCTTTATTTCTCAAGCTCACAGTGCATTATTCATTACTGGTCAAGATGATAAGCCAGCCCCATTTTTCTCTCTCAATTTGGAAATAATGACATTTTAATTTAAGCAATATTTTATCATCCAACAAATAGGATAATTCCTTCTGTGTTAACCCTAACTGGATGTGTAGTGATTTCTTTGGCTGAACTAAACTTTTGTATAGATTAATTACATGTAGTTATCCGTTCAGTAACAGCATTAATTTAATCATCACAAGAGCTATAACTTTCAAGAGAAGGTCTATATTATACTTTGACTTCTTTTTATATGTTTAAAAGAAAAACACTTGTGTAAAAAATGAACCAAATGTATATGTGGAAGGGCAATGTTCATTAAGTTTCATGAGTGTGTTTCCAATTTGCTTGGCTCCTATGCAGTTATTACCAATTACCAGTTTATATATCTTCAACTTTCTTATAGATCTTATTCAAAATGAGTAGATGACTAACTTTATACATTTAAAATTCATACATAGTTGATATTCATATTTTAGTAGATTCTATGTAGAAAAGGAAAGTTTGCCCCATCATGTTTTGACAATTTAAAAAATTCATGTCTACATCCAAAAATCCTTGATACAGTAGAGTGATTCTGGCACAGGTATCGTAATTCAGAAATGTGTAGAAAGATGCTGAGAGAAAGGCATAGTTAATACCACCGTCCTCACATGCAGGGTGTAGAGCATCTCCGAGCTCGTTATAGCAGACCCTATACTATAATTATATCACACACATTTTAAATTATCATTATAATTTAAGTCTGCAATTTTGTTTGGGGCTTAGATTTTCCATATTTGTTCTCACATGTGAATGATTTAAATTGTTGAAGTAGAATCTGTTTAGCTGTTTTGAATTATATGAATGAAAGAAAAAAATACTTTCTCTTCAAAGCAAATTAAGATATTTGGGGATTCAAGTGCAACTGTCTGAATTTTTGAGCTTGAGAATTTTGGAGTAAATATGAACTTAAAATGTCTCCTAATTTCCCTCGAATGCAATTTAAAATTATAAATGAATTAACTCTGATATAAATCTGAAATCTGGTGGAATTGTCAGTTTAGTCAGTGACCTTAATTTTGCTATACTGAGAACTTGAAATTTAAGTTAATATTATCGGTTCTTGATTAGCAACTTGGGATTTGTCCAGTTATTTTATAATTTTGGAGAATATATCTACATGATTTTTCTTTTAAACCTTTGGAAACAGCATTCACAGATAAAAAGTCAGCTTAAATTTGTTGGTTTAAATCTGAAATGTGTAATGTAAAAATCATAAAAATGGAAGTTTACTAAGCATTCACTTACCCTGGTGGGTCCAGAGTTGGCCTCTGGTAGTTGGAGCTTTTGCTGGCGATTGGGTACCAGCAGTGCTTTATGCTCTGTATTTATGAATTTATACTCTGTAAGGAAAGTAGATAAAAATTCCAAACAGGAAAGATTTAGCACAAAAGTTTTAAGAAATGGAGACTTTTACCATGCACTTTAAATTAAAATATTACCTCTTACATATTGAAAACAATTTCTACATTCACTGTATTTTGTGTTTATAATTTCATCCTATAATAATTCTCAAGATGCTGTTACTCTTCCATATTTACCCTTGGAAGTCAGCAGAGATACACTATGAATGGTGGAATTTAATTCCTGATCATGTATTTCAGACCCTAATAAAACTGGGCATCTCACATCTGGCACCTCACAGCCACCAAAGAGCAGCAAGACAGAAGGTCCTCTGGACTTGGGGACCATGGAGTGCCAGGCACCTGGCCTTTGTCGTGTGGGTTCGTGGCACTCCCTATCCGGGCAAACCGCATGCAACAGAAATGCCTGAAAGTTTCTCCCATCTGGGGAAGTCACCAGAATAGCTATGGGGCTCTGGGTTCCTAGCTGGAAGACAGAGAAGGTGAACCCAGTAAGACAGGAGTGCAGAAAAGGCCAGAATGCTACCATCTTGGACTCCCTGTATTTTTTAGACAGACTGTATTAAAAGGTCTGGTGGCTGACAAAATACACTTTCTTTGCCTAACACTCCAGACACTGCAAGAAACCTGCAGTTTCCATGTCTCCTAACGAGGAAGCCCATGCTGTTTGGCCAGAGAGCCCTCACATCACTGCCCGTCGGTGGTCTTCAGCCTCAGCAGGTGCAGCGCCATTTGGAAAGACTATATCCATTGTGTCTTAACAGACACCTGCAGAGAACCCACTGAGTAGTTAATTCATAGATTTAAAACTAGAGTTCTGCAGGTAAATTGATATTAGAGAATTGTACAGACAGTGAAAGTCCCCAACAGCATATGGTATGACGTTATACCCTGACACAGAAATCATATTGCTTTTTAACATTTTAGCTCACTTGCTATATTTTGAAATGTATTTTAGTACTATGTGAAAAATGAAGTTGCCTTTTGTTTTTTCCTTCTCTCATTCACAGTATTACATTTCAATTAAATTAACCTTCTTAATCTTCTGGAGGGTTTTCTATTTACATGAATTGGTACAAATTTTTGGAATATAAAAAAAATTGTGAGATTATTGTGAACTCTTAATTTTCTATGTATTTTTAAAATTTCTAGATATAAACCTTTAAAAATATACCCTCCAAGTTTAAGTATATGGAATGTAAACTTTAAAAAAAATACCTTGGAACTATAGTATTTATAGCACATCACCAATGTTTCCATTGCTATTCAAGCATTAAAAGGTGAGTAAGCAAAAACTTTAATTGTTTTATGCTCAGCTACACCTTTTATAAACCCTTAACACTTTTGTGTAAGCCATCTTTCCTTGGTTAGACAGGTTGGCACTACTTTTAATTTGCTTAACTGTCTCAGCACATTTTCATGATATTTCAGATTATATTTGGTGTGTGCATAGAATGTTGTCACTAAGCTTCATTGATGAAAATATTTGCCTATACAGTGGCTGTTGCAATGAAGTTTTAATTGTAGTTGACATGGTGAACACACAAGGTTAATACTACAGTGTCCTTTAAAGTCATTATGGTTAAAACAAAAGCTTATGGGTGAATTGCTTCCCTAGTGCTTTGGCAAGACAATGAACTGGTGCAGCCCCATCTAACTGGACTTTCTGTGATGGTAGAGGAGTCCGGGTCCCCTACTGGGTATGGTAGCATGAGCCAACCAGCCATGCCAAATCTGGCTAGGGGAATGGAAATTCCAAATCTCTGATTTTCTTTCTTTTAATTTTTTTTTTTTTTTTTTTTTGAGACAGGGTCTCACTTTGTAGTTCAGGCTGGCCCTGAGCTCAGCCTCAAACTCACATCACAGCAATCCTCCTGCCTCTGCCTCCCGAGTGCTGGGATTTCAGGCGTGAGCCACAACGCCCGGCAGTGTGGTATGTGGTGCTGATTGCTGCTGGGGTGAGTCTCCGTGCCCAGTGTTGTTATGTGGTTACCGGGGATCAAACCCAGGCCCTTGCACCTGCAAGACAGGTGCTGGAACCACTGAGCCAAATCCCTGGCTGGCCCTGATTTTCTTTCTTTTTAAATGACTGTGCCTGGCTTTTTTTTTCTTTTTTTAAAATTTTAAATACTATGTACTCCAGAGCCTCCTCACTTACATTTGAGACTTGATCCATCTCATGTGGCTTGGAAGAGGCTGAGCCTCCCGAGCCCACATCCTCAAGCCCAGGAAAAATGAGGAAGAAACTTATCCCCAGGAGACTGTGAGCAAGATGTGACCTGATGTCATGCTCAGGTTTCTCCCTGCCACGGGCCAGGGACTCAACAAGTGTTAGCACTGTGTCATGTGATCTTCTATATTCCATTTTCCAGGAGTCCACCCAGCTTCACTGTCCATTTCTTAGGCTGGCAGCAAAAATGAGTCCAACATAATTCTAACAAATAGGTAGGGCCTCAGACTTTGGTTATAGTTTCAGTAGTGTGGAGCTAGGGACATCTCCCTGATGGCAGAGAGTGAGGGACAGAGCAGTTGCCTGTGCTTAGGTGGAACATTGGTGTGGTGACCATCAGAGATGTGTCTGGTCTGCTCCCAAAGTACTGTTCTATGAATATGATTAATTCTAGAAGTGTATATGGAAAAACAAAGCCATAAAACAACAAAAAACTGGTTTGTATATATTAAAAAGAATATGTTGTTTTCTAATAAATAGCAGTGCTCAAGATATTGAAATCACTATAGATGTAGCACTAAGATCCATTGATATATTTACAGTATGGGAAACTTAAACACTAACATTAACAAATCTGTAACTCAAGGTTGAGCACATCTAAGTAGTTTCTTCCATAGTCAAAATAAAGTTCCAGGTTTTAATGGATAAAATACTGGATAGAGATAGCTCTGGAATGGAAGGAAGATGTGGGAAGAAGGGGGAATTAACAACACTATGCAAGTCATCTTCCTTACCTTGTTTTCTCTTTGTGTGTAATAATGTTAAATTATTTCCAAAGTAGAATTATATGAAATAAGAAATTGCCTCAAGTGAATACTTCATGCAAAGGCAGATCTGGAGTTGAGACAAGAATATTTTGAAGTATGAAAGCACGAATCTGTTCTGGGTTTGTGCAAAATGGAACAGGCTCCAGCCTGCTGGGTGTCTCTGCAGCCGGGCTGGTCTATTACAAAATGCTTTGAGAACTCTGTGTGAATTCACCCTCTTCGAAAATGATTTTTTTCCTACTGGATTTAGGCTGTTTGAAAATGACTATCAAAGAAGCAATGTCAAGGGAAACAAATATCAGCTATCATCATCAACAGACATTTGCTGAGACCTGATTGTTCGGATATATACAGTGTGATGAGGCTTTCAGTGCAGGTAGGAAGTGGGATTCCTTCCCTGATGTCCCCAAAGCCTGAGCACCAGGTCTGGAAACCCTGTACAATATGCAAACTCTAGCATGTGTGACAGCTCAGAGGTACTTTTACGTGGGGAGGGGACTAAGGCAGTGTAAGTCATGGAAAGACCAAGATGTTTTTGTTAGATCCTCAAAGTATTCTGTGACTCCACAAATGTTAACCATTAATTTCCTTAGGTCAAACCTAAGTGGAAATTGAGAAAAACTCAAAAAAGTAACCTGATTTTCATCATGGTGCTACTGTGGCCAGGGTGCCAGGATATTCTTTTACAATCCAGGCATATTCTTATGCAATCTAGATTCTCATACTGATTATTATTTGAAGTCACCAGACTCTGGATTGCGTGCATCAACGGCTAACTAACACATCCATCAACTTGAAAGATGTTCTCTGAGGCTTGAGATAAAGCTTTAAATTAATAGTCCTCAAAGAAATGAAGTTGTTTTACTTTTACAAGTGAAATAAAACATTTATCATATTTTTCACAAAAAAAGAATTATGTCCTAGCAAATAAAAATCACATAAAACCTATTTCTAAAGCATCTTACCATAAATTAATGTACATACCTAAATCTAAGTTTTGTATACCCAGAAATACATACATAATCATTTAGGGGAAAATTACATTCTGTTGGTGTTAAAAATTAAGTAGGAATTTCGGGAGTATAAAAGATCAGCACCTTACTCCTAATATTTACCCATAACTAATGCAAGAAATAATCAAATGGGTTATTTTATTGTGTGAAGGGTACCAACCACTTCTGATGAGAGTGATGGTGATCAGGGAATTTGAGATGGAACCACAGTATCTGTAATAAAACATTATTTTCCATCATACACAGACAATGTCATAAAGTCTTTCAGTCTAAACCACAATTCTTGTAGAGAGCTAAAAGGTTTCATGCAGTATATTAAAAAACAAAATATAAACCAAATGATTTGAGAGGGCCATGAACTTATTTGAAAATACAATGTTAAAGTTAGTCTGTTCATTTTTATGTCTAAATCAATTTTCAATTGCTTTAAATTTCAAAAGTTTGCTTTGTGGACATTCTGGAATTAGGAATAAATCCTATAAATACACTCAGCACCCCACAATTGACATCCATGGCCTCATGGGAGAGGCGAGCCCAAAACTATATCTATGCTTTAGAGGACTGTTTTGCTTCAAGGAAAGAGACAAAGTAGGGTGTTTGGAGTCTGTATGTGTGGAGAATTCTGACTGGGGTTGTGTGTATATTAGCAAAGTCAGAGGGAGCCTGTGTAGGAGGACACAGGCTTTGGAGGCTGCATTCTTACAGGAGTAGCACTCACTAGACTGACAGCATCATTCTGGGTCACTTGATTTCCCCCCAACGAGGCTTTTGTCTACAAATACATGCTTCGTTACCAAAATTATCAAGGCTATGTATTTTGGATCCAGGTGTTACCTTCATCAGGTAGCACGCTTCACAGTATCCACAGTCCTGACACCCAAAGATCCTGGTGTTTTTGTGATGGGTGGCCATTTACCCTACACACGTGAAGTAAAAATTAAAATCATTTTCTATAACTCAGATGGAGCTGTATTCTGTGTCCTTATGTGGTTGTTGAGAAACAAGACAAGTATTTTCTTTTAGAATTTGGGATTTCTGACAAGGGAGTCAAGGCCCTGTATATTCCTATAATAACTTTCTTTTTTGCACCCAGTCATTTACCTGGTCTTTTCTCAATTTTAAACCTATGTGTGGGCCGGGGAGTTAGCTCAGTGGTTCCGGCGCCTGTCTTGCAAGCACAAGGGCCCGGGTTCGATTCCCCGGTAACCACATAACAATACTGGGTGTGGAGACCCACACCCAGCAGCAACCAGTACCACATACCACAGTGCCGGGTGTGGTGGCTCACGCCTGTAATCCCAGCACTCGGGAGGCAGAGGCAGGAGGATTGT
>PVIR01007710.1:0-38113 GCA_004026965.1 Petromus typicus | reverse complement strand
TGAGACCCTGTCTCAAAAAACCTAAAAAAAAAAAAAAAAAAACCAAAAAACCTATGTGTGGTCTTATCTCTGGATCTCCTATTTCACATCTGGGTCAGTTTTTGCCATTTTCGGTCTTGTTTTCTCTCATACTCTGCATTAAGGGCGGTCAGTGGAGGCTTACATGTTCTCCCAGAGCGCAGGCGTCATGGTTGGGAGGAGCCTCCAGTCAGCCCGCTGCTGGCCAGTACATGGTGGCCCGGAGCTTCTGACCGTGCTGGCGACAGATGCAGGAAGCAGCATGAAAGTAGCAACATCGGGATCAGCCTCTGTCAAAAGCACTCAGGGATTAGCAGATGCTGAGAGTTTGAGTGACTTCCCCATAAGTGTGCGTGGGATTAATTGTCACATGGAATGAAATTTAATGGATTTTCCAAGTAAGAGCAGGGAGAGTCTGCCATAGTGATGGGGCCATGAAGCAGCAGGGCGCACCTAGACGGACACTCTGTGGGTGACACCAGGGTTGACCGAGTGCCTGTAAAGGAGCGAACATTATTTCATTTAATATGACAGGTTTGTAAAGTTCTTAGTGAAATTTTTTAACGTTTCCAAAAGGAGATTAAGACATCTAATTGAAAAATGGGTTATAAGAAATAATCTGTCCTTTAAAAAACAGTCTTTGTACAATTCTCTGAGAGCTGCTCTTATGCCCTGTTTGGACCAGAGGCCTCTGAGGAGCTGGTGTCCGCCTCCCCTTCTGGGAGAGGTGGGTTTGTGGCACAACTTCTCTCTCCCCAAACTGCACAGCTGTGTAACTGTGTGGTCTGCCATGGACAACAGAAATGCCGTGTGTCACCTCTGAATGGGACACTGGAAGGGCAGAGCAAGCCATTTTCTTCCTCTTGGCCTCTGCAGATCTCTACGGCCACGGTGGCACCTTCATCAGTTGATCTCTGAGTGACGAGAGGACGCAGTGCTTTCTTCCTCCCCAGGTGACAAGACTGTGCTGAACATTGGGGGACTGAGACAGAGTTTTTTCCTCAAGCTCTGGAGATTTTCAGGAAGTGAGGACTCGACGCCATTCCAGCCTGTTTGTTCTGCATTCTGAAGCAAGACTCTGCCGGCCGGTTTCAAAGCCTTTTAAATCCACATCCTAAATGCCACAGCTGCCTCGAATGCCTCCCTCATGCAGAAAACAGAAAATATTGATAAAACCCCTCAAATACTTTGGTAAACGCTGGCCCAACAACATTCGTCCCAGTCCTAAGCAACTGGAAGGGGGCCACCGTCACATGCCACGTGCTGGTCCTCTATCCTGACAGTGAGGACTCACGGCCCACGTCTCCATGCCAGCTCTGACAGTTGTTTGTGGCAGCTCATCGAGTCACAGTGATCTGCCTGACACAAAGGGTAGCTTGGAAGGGGCCTGGAGGTGAAGGGGTGTGGGAGAGATTTCAAGTGCTGTGAACTTCCAAGGAAGTGTGTTGACATCATGAAAGAAAAAAATCAGCATATCTCAAATACAAAAATAGCCCAAATCTCCACATTAAATTCCACGAATCTCAGTTTAATCCATACACGATAAAATATTCAGGAGCTTAGAGGAATTAAATATTTTAGTAAGAGCAAGATATTTTAGCAAAAGTCTTTCGCAGTCTCTCTTTTTCTCCTAGAAGAACTCAACATGGGGCCCAACACTGAGACCTGCCATGTGCTGGGGTGTGTCCACACCCCGTGTGAACCAGAGGACCCAGCTCGCTATCACCCTCTACCCTAGAGCCTCACAGCCCCCACCATTGCCTTTCCACATTAGCTTTTGAGATCAGAGTCAGGTGTTATGTATTGGCTCGATAGAGAATAAAATTGGAATACTAGAAACTAAAAATAGAACTACCATATGGTCCAGCCATTCCATTTCTGGGTACATATCCAAGGGAATTAAAATCGGCATGTCAAAGAGACATCTGTACTCCCATGTTCACTTTAGCATTCGTCACAATGATCAAGATATGGTATCAGTCTACATGTCCATCAATGGAAGAATGTGTAAAGGAAATGTGATATGCAACATCTACCTACAATGGAATATTATACAGTCTTTAAAAAGAAGGGAATTCTATCATTTGCTACTACATGGATGGAACCAGGGGACATTATATTAGACAAAATAAGCCATATAAAGAAAGACAAATTTTAAATAGTCTCATTTCTACATGGAATCTAAAAGAGTTGATATTATAGTGACAGAAAGTGGAGAGGTGTTAACCAAAGAGCGGGGCAGGAAAACAATGGAGAATTTTATATGTGATCAAAGACACAGACACAGGGCTGGGGATTTAGCTCAGTGGTTCCAGTGCCTGTCTTGCAAGAGCAAGGGCCTGGGTTCGATCCTCAGTAACCACATACAATACTGGGTGTGGAGACTCATGCCCAGAAGCAATCAGTACCACATACCACAGTGCCGGGTGTGGTAGCTCACGCCTGTAATTCCAGCACTCAGGAGGCAGAGGCAGGAGGATTGCTATGATGTGAGTTTGAGGCTGAGCTCAGGGCCAGCCTGAACTACAAAGTGAGAACATGTCTAAAAAAAAAAAAAAAAAAAAAGACACAGACTCAGAGAGTCTTAGACTAGAGAGAAAACTCCATCATGTATTGCACTGCACACATCCATAGTTAATAATAACATATATATTTGAATTATTAAATGTTTAGATTCATCCTGTTCATACAAAGCAAGTTAGTAAATTAACTTATTTTATTTCTATCATTTGTGAATTAACTTCTTTGACTCTTTTTACAATACATACACAGATCAGGACATTCTGAAGTAATCCATAAATACACACAACTAAAATTAAACTATATTAAAGTTTAAAAAAAACTTCTTAAAGTTGCATCAGTATTTCAGCGGTTTTCTGTGTGTGTGTGTGTGTGTGTGTGGTGGGAGTTGCAAGGATTTTTAAAATGCCTTAAAATAAATTTAGTTTCTTCAAGTTCAGATTTTGCTTTACTTGATGACCTGGAGTGAAGGCTGGGAAGACGGCCCTGGTCTTCGTAACAAAGCAGCCATGGTGAGAGAGGGTCACTTGGTACCCTCATGTATGTGTCCCAGTAGTGGAGACAGTCTGAGAGAAAGCTCTAGTTTTGAAGTCTTACATTATAAATCTGAAAGTCGCTTGTCACTTCTTTTTAAACAATGGAACAAGCTCTGTGTAATTCGAAGAATCAAGATTTCTTTTCAAATGTGATTATGAACATGCTGTTTTCCAATCTGTAAAATTGGTGCAGTAAGTTCCTATAAATGGTGGCTGAAAATCAAATAAAATGAAGCACCAGAGGTGTCTTGCAGTGACAAATCAACTGACAAATGTTAGCCAGGCTTTTAATTTACTATTTTCCTTGGCTACAATTTTAATGTAATTCCGCATATTTTCCTCCCCAATTTGCACAGTTGTGTCAAAAGTTGCGGGTGTCTGAGAAGCACACTCACCCATAGATCTTGGACTTAGCAAAGTCACGAGCCCTATACATGCTGAGTAACTTCCATCCTGGCCACTCATGGCTCCTCAAAATGAGGCTGCTAAATATGAAACAAGATTTCTTTATTCCAAATCCTAAACTTAACCATCTTCATGGAAGCATAATTCTCTGTCAAGAGCACATGTCACCATCAGCATATACACACATTTCTTTGAATTGTTTGCATAAATAAATATGATTTTAATTATATTTTAAAAATTAGAGCCCTTCAGGGACATACGTGTTATCATGTAAGAAGTGCTGCACACAGTAATCAATGGAGTGACTCTGACATTTTTAAATAAAATTGACAGTTTTTTAAAAATGGATGTAAATACTGTACTGGTGCCTTATATAAACTGGCTCATAAGTCCACATACAGAGAACATAAATTTAGTTATAGTTTGTATATTGGAAAGAATCACAAAGGGTGTTTAAGAGCTAAAATTCATTCGTATCTTGTACGTGAAATCAAGCCCTTAAAGTGTCTTGGTGAAATGTTTATCAAAATTCACACTGGCAGCCAACAACCTGTCTGAAACACTAAACCTTCCCCATATGCACTGGAGTCCCTTCCCTCTGCTCCTCTACAAGTCTTCTTTTGTTTGTTTGTTTATTTGCCTCCTAAAGTAGTTGCTTCCTTCAAGTCTTTTTGCTATTTCCTTAAATCTTATCTCCCCCTGCTGGCTGTGCAACACGGAGCTCCTCTAGGTAGAGAAGAAAATCACCCGCAAAGGCTGTGAACACCGCAGGAGGAGAGCAAGTGAAAATGAATCCCTGTATACGTGAATGAATCCCCGTATACAAAACACACATGTGTACATACACACAATGAAACCAGATGCTCTCAGAAAGTTAAGTGGTGGTTTAAGCTTGAATTTTTAAACAACTAGTTCATAAACAATTTTATTTGAAATAATGATATCATGATTTTAACTCGAGACAAAGTCAGGATGATCTCACATTCATATATCGGGGAAGAGTGAGGTATGCCGTAGTCGTGGTCCTAGCTATATCATTACCTACACGGTCTCCACTGCTGTTTGCCAGGAACATGCCAGGAACATGCCAGGACCCATGAAGCATCACTCATGGGTCTACATGTCAAGACAGAGGATGGGTCAACCATAACCACTGTGAATGTCACAGTCAATGCAATCATTATAGATGACCACTTAGAAGGGCAGAAGGAAGGTTACCAGAACTTTAGATGGCTTCCTACCTTTCTGAGTTAGATTATTAGACTGAAAATTTAACCTGCAATACTGAAAATGTTTGCTAAACCAAATATATATATATATATTGAACCACAGGATGCATAATTTTCAGAACTGTGTCTACATGGTCTGCAATTTACATTAAATTGCTATGTTTTGGTTAAATGGCACCTTAGCTTCCAAGCAACTCTTTCAATAGTTGTTTCTTTAATTATTATTTAATTTTGTGGTTATGACTGGTTTTCAGTTAAAGAGGGTACTACTGACAAATTCAATTAAATGGAAATAGAGGACTTAATGGTCCATGCTAATGCTTCATTTCATACATAATATTTTATCATTTTCTGTGCAAATTTGTAATGAGCACTTGGTTCATATTAATAAATGCTTACATTTAGGCCACATAAAGTATAGTAATTAAAATACCTTGCTAATAATATTTACTTATAAGTGCTCTAAAAATTAACTCATTGATTTCAATTACTTTTACTAAACCAACTTTCAAGAATACAATACTTTGGCATCCAAATACTATTTTATACTCTTTTCAATAAAGTGCCCTTGGCGCCATTTTATTATATTTTAATAGAGCATGCCATACATCTGCTTCTTTCTGGGACACAGATTTCATAGAATGATGGCAAACAAAAATTTAAACAAAACTACCACTTTTTTGAATTATGAACAAAGGACACATATGTTCTAGATCTCATTTCCAAATATTTAAGCTGAGAAATATAACTGTTTATTGTATTGAAATGAGCAAGAGTTGGTTGTCTTTTGGTCTTTAAAGTAAATGTTGCTCTACGGTATTTTTCTTATTACCTATAACAGAAATCATCTGCAGACAATTTACATTCTTTCCCGTACCAAGAGGAGATATGTGGCCTCCCGAAATGAATGGAGATTTTATTTACAAACACATTGCAGAATATGTGTTATTCCTAACTCAGTTCTTCAGAAACAGAGCACACAATACATGTGCACATGCACGCACGCACACACACACACACACACACGACAAAGCATAAAGAAGATATTTTTATATTTTAGAGTTAGAATTAATAAATTTGTATAGAATAATTTACTTTGCCATTTCAGTTGAGAAATCTCCCTCCAAATATGTGGCTGACATGTTTGTTAATCTGTTTTTCTCATCTTTAGGAAGATGGTAAATTGGAAAACAGACACATTTAAAACAAAACTATTAATTTTCTGTATTTTTGCTACTAATACTGATACTAAATAATACTACTAATACAAATTAAGAAAAGTGAAAGGATAACTTTCAAACAGTTTTCTCCTTTACGATAACTCTCGAGAAAATGACATTGTGACCAAACTCTTCAGCTTACTAACACCTTTTATAAAACTTTCAGAAGGACTGGGAAGATGCACCCCATGTGAGATACTTTCCTTTTGAAAAACAAGGTAGAAATGCCAGCTCGAACTTTCACACTGAGACACTAAGTGCCTGTCACAGAGCGTGATCTGATGCTGCCCGTGGTTCTGGAGGAGGCATCCTCTCAGAGGCAAGGCCTCTCCGTCTCTAGCGTGTGACTGGCCAAACAAATGTGACTTCAGATCCTGGAAAAGACAAAGACATACAACTCACAGGTAATTAAGGCCCCAAAGTCAGCACTTCATCCAGTCCCTTGGACCATGGTGGCAAAGTCAGCTGAGAAGTTGTTACAGAAGAGCGTTATTTTTGGATGGTTTTAAGGGGATTCATGTTATGATGGATAACAGTTCCGAACGCTGCCTAAATTGAGGAGGAATAGAACACACTCAAATGTGCCAGCACTGAGGGGTGTGTTGGTCACTGGAGCTGTGATGTAGGGAGAGACTCACTGTTAGTAATAAGGAAAAAGCCCACAAATCGCCTACATGGTGCAGTGGACATTCGTATGGACTCAGGGAAGAAAGAAATCCAGACTCACCTTAGTGAGTCACTGTTACCTGAAAGGACTTTATTTCTCAGAACAGTATTTGCCTGAATGAATGACTAGTTTGGTAGATTTGGCAAAAGTGTTTGCAAAAATATTTCTAGATAATTGACGAAATCCTTTCATTTGCAAACCTAGAAAATTCTGCATCTGGCTAAATACTTTCATAGCATTGAATAGTGATGAGACATTTCTGTGAGCTTTTTCTTTTCTGACTCTATAGAAATAGTTTCAATTGGTAAAATATTTTTTCTAATCTTTAAAATAAATCTTATTCCAAAGAACACTTCTGTCAAAGTCTTAATGGCTGAATCGTTTCTCATTCAGAAGCTCCTGTGGCTACAAGAATCGATTCTGCCTTCCTGTGTGGCAAAATCCTCTAGGGGGTGAGGGGAGGTTGCTCCGGGGCCAGGCTGCCTGCACCTCTCCCAGGGACTCCTGCCTCCTGCTACTGCTGCTCACCACATGGGAGATGTGAAGCTCTGTCCGGCCGACTTTGGAGAAGCAATAAGCATGCGAGGGGAGTCTGGGACACACCCTGTGAGCCCAGCAGAGCAATGTACTTGGGGATCAAAAGTGAACAGGGCACACCTTCCTGGATAAAGAACACATTTTGTTCTTTTCTTGATTTTTAAAAAAGTTTCCAGTGGTTGAGATTTGGCATTGGAGGAATTAATACTATAAGTACAATTCTTGATGGAACATATTTTGTGTGAAGGAAAATAGAGCTAATCAACTACACGGTCAGAGAAATTAAGAAGGCTTCATGTCAACAGTCAAGTGGAACTTAAGATTACAAAGCACACATGGGCATGCACAGCCCCTGACAGCCTGCTGGACAGCATTTGTTAGCCAAAGCCTTGTCTTCTGGGCAATGCTTTCGACAGAGAATTCAACCAGTCAGCACTTGGCTCTTTTCCATCCGATCTGACTCTTGGCTCTTCTAGGTGTTCACCAGGGCCATGAGCGTGTCACCTTCTCTTTCTCTGAGTTCTGTGTTCCTCCACAGAGGAGTGGTGTGGACTGTGGCGGCTCTGTTTTCTCTCTTGCTGTGCACCACAGGGGAACTCAGTGACCACTGCAGAAGCCTTGAGTGCTGGTTCCTCCCACTGAGATGAGGCTGGTGGCCACTTCTTGCAGCCCTGATGCAGTGCTGCCAGGTCACCTTCTAATTTGAGCGTTTCATGTTTCCAAACTAATTTTGGGATCAAAGGCAGATTTTCTCACATGTGACTGCTGATGAAAAGCTGTGATTCAGGTCGGTCATACTAACTTGAAGGGTCACTTATTCCTAGGCTGAAAAATAACACACCATTGCTTCAGTGGAAATGCAGATTGCTCAGTGAAGTGATTTACTGAGGCAAAATGTATCATTAAAGAAAAGACTGTTCAGAATAACTCAATCAAATATTTCAATGCTGCAGTTAACCAGGAATAAAAGCAAACCTATAACTCCTCTCCTATGAGAGACAGTAAAATAGCTCAAAAAGGTCTTATTTCACTGTCAGAATGGTTTTGTGTTTCTTCCTTTTTGATGGCAACATGGAGAAACCAAGAAGAGGAAAAGAAAAGAGGAGAAATAGATGTCTCTTTCTGTGAAGTGAGGAGACCAACAAGCAATATGCAGAGCATTTAGATTTTTTTGTATATGGATAGGCTAATTTGATCAGGTTAACTAACAAGGTAAACTTTCATTTGGGAGACAGAGAAACTAATACCTAGAAATAGATAGAAGACACTAGAGACAAATCATGGTTTTGGGGTGGGATAAGATTGGTTTCAACATGTGGATTAGGAAGCAGGGAAAGGTTTTATGTATAAAATGCATGTGAAATGCAGTTGAAAAATAAAAAGAAATAAATGCTAATATATTTAATTATTTCTTTAAAATGTAATGCAGTATAAAGAGGTCAGATCACAGTGCTGAGGAAGGCTGAGGGGACGAACCTATGAACATATGAGCAAAGGAAGCTATAATCAGAGATTTAAGCAGACAGGACCCAGATTTCAGTCATCAGCCAGGCCTGGCCAGTATGAATAATTTAAAAATAAGCAAATAAAATTCTGCTAAAGAGTAAGTTTTGTACTGATAATGCCCTAAATTTCTGCATAGTTTCTACAGATCAGCAAATTCCACTATGTTGTGTTCTTCTCCTTGCGTTGTATATATTTCTGCCAGCATTTTCTCCATGCTTTTCTGAGCAGTTTCGAGTAAAATCCATCTTAGAGTAGATGTCTCGGCTCAGTTGCCCATCCTCTGCCCTAACACTTTGGTAGATGTTACCTGTTTGGAGTAGGTCCAGCACTTCATGCGAGGTTGGTGGGAAAATGTCTGCCCCGTGACGTCCACACATCCCAGTGCTCCGGAGAGTTCCACCAGAGCCGGATTCAGACTTGTCTTTCTGCCAAATAACAAATCTCCACTGGTCCTCTGCAGTGCTCAGCAATGTTAGAGCTCATGTTACAGGTTAATTGCTTTTGGGTGGAGTAGCCTAAGTGAGGTTTTCTTTGGCTTAGCACAGTATTAATGAGCAAAGCCAACCCAACGTGACCACCAGCACCAGAACAGAGATTTCTGGCAGCCTGCGGCAGCCAGGGCCAGCAGGAAAGCACTGACACGCCAGGCTCCTCTGACATACTCCATCCAGAGTAGTTTTCTTTGGTGTGGCCCACGAATATTAAGCAACAAAGACCATTCCGTGAAATGCCTGAGAAATCCAAACAAACAGAGAGCCAAAAGTTGTGTTTCAAGTGCGACTTGGAAAAGAAAGTGAATGCCAGTGATCAGAGAGAAATTCAGGGAATAAAGACATTGTCTGCTTGCTGGATTTGTTCAGCTGAGTGTACCCTGATGATTTTACTTTATTTCAAATTGTTTTATGTAACAATGAGGTTGCCCATGTCTAGGGCATGGGTACCAACAATTCCACAGCATTTTTTTTCTGTCCTGATTATAAACCTCTGAAAATCAGCATTCTTGGTAGGATGAAAATACTGCACATCTTTGTAACAGCCCGAGTGATGCTAATCACCCATTCTGTACTTAGAAAGTGGAAGGCTGCAGACTATATGCATTTACAGCGCCCGTGTTTGCGTGTTTGCAGAGGTAGTAGCCTGTCAGCATTTTCATTCTGTACGAAATGCCTGAGAAGATTTTAGAAATGGCAAAGCATCCTCTTTAGCATCAATCTACATTGCAATTTTAGCAAACCAGCATTACTCTGAACACCATACAGTACATCCTAGTGTACACAGTCAAAGTCCAATTTGAATCTGTGGGATGAATTAAAATACCATATACTAAAGAGCCGTTCAAAAATAGTAAACTATCTTACTACCAGCTGCAATTTCTTATTTTTCCCGAAAACTCTTCTCCATTTAAATAAGATCAGCATATGGCTTATGCAAGCTACACCTTTTAATAACTCCCTAGAAACTGGTTTGGAACATTACACAGCACTGGTGTGCCTCTTCCATCCGGGTCTCCCTTGGCAAGGAAATCCGTGCCAAGCTCACATTGCAGGGGCAAGGGGATCTCTCTGATGTTCCCTGTCCCTCCCCTGCATGCCTCACATCTTGTGTTTCTCCCCTAGTGACTCTGTAGTGAGATCCTTGCACGCTAATGTTCTTCCTGGACCGACCACTGAGAAAGAACCGTCCTGCTTGCTGAGCCTCTGCCCTGTGGCTGCCAGCTAAGCTTTCTGCACTGCTTGTGTGGGACAATGTGACATGCTCCACTGCAAAATGTGATGCCACTCGAGGCTCCATCACACGAGCAACCTCAAAGGGCAACACAGTGACAGCTGAGGCCGAGGGCAGTCCTGGCAGCCATGGGCGAAGTGGCTGGAAGCAGGTAGCCCCGGGCACTGGCATTCACTTTTCCCATGTGCTGCCAACAAGCAAGCAAGGGAGAGCCTCCCCTCCACCCGCAGCTTGCCCCCCATCATCCACTGCACCCTCACCAGCCCCGCCTTGGGTGAAAAACAGAACCAATGTGCCATGAAAGGAGGGGTGCCTCAGCTCAGACCCCGGGGTAGCGCATGTGCAGCGGGAAGTGTGGAAGCAACACTGAATATAGCAGCTAATACTTGAACACACGGTTTTCCGACTCCAGCTTTCTTTTCGCCATGCATATTTATTGCCATTCAAAGAGCTCTGCCTGCACCCCGGCAACCAGCTATGAGAACACAGCGAATCTTAAAATGATTAAGGCACTGGAGTTGGCTCAAGATGTGGCATGCAAGGAATCAGGAGAAAGCCATAAAATATTAAAAAAATATTAATAACGTCAGTTCTAATAATTCAGTCTTGGATTTATTTTGGTACAATCCTGTTCCAACTGGTGTACCCTGTCTTTTTTCTTAAGAATGAACAAAGATCACGGAACAGATTGTAACCTAGGTAAATTGCATGTCTGTTTACAATTGTGTTTCACATATTTTATATATCATTTGCAAACTATTCCCCAAAGAAATATGTATCAAACTTTTGAAAAAAATGAAGATTTGATGACAATCTGTTTTGCTTTCATTTGTTTCAGATGCTGCGTGGGATTTCATCACTGCCTGGCTCTTTGTATGTACTTGAACATAGTACCCCGTCCTGCTCATCATTTCTTTTCTTTTGTTCTTTCGGCTTTTACATTCGCAAACGACATTGCTTGAAATGATATCACCACAATTAAGCCAAGAGGATGGGAAAAAGCCCTTGCGGAAGATGGAAGGAGAGCCAGCACATGTGCAGCGCGTTCTTGCCGTTCTGCTTGGATGTCAGTGTCAGGGAAGCTCGCAGGTCCCCCCCGTGAGGAGGCTGTCTCCCCTCCCGCCAACTCTTACTTATAGGAATATGCTATCTGTGGGCTTTAAGACATGTCATCGCAAAGACGTCTTAGGTTTGCTTTCAGGAGAACAGTGACGTACTGCAGCATATTTATGAACATGTTTTGTGGTTTGTACTTTTGGGGTGGGAAATTATTCCCTAGTAATTAATTGCTGCAACTGTTTTAACTGTCAAAACTAAAGATTAATCTTGCAATAGCGATTGAACCAGCAGCACATCCAACAGTAACTGCTCAGGAGTCTGACTGGGCTGTCACTTGGGAGCGGCGGTGAGGCTGAGCTCCGTGCTGCCCAGCCCTGCCCCTCCCTGTGCCACTCAGTGCCCTGGAGCTAGCCCTGAAGTCGGATAGTCAAGGACGTCTCGTGGCGGAGGTCCTGCTGTCCCTCCTCAGACTGAGACTGTGAGATCATGTGCACCCTGAATATTCTTGCACACTTGATATTTAGCTCTTATTTGTGCTTGATTTTCAGCCACTGAAAAAGCTCACATTTTGAAATGACTTCACAAATAAGTCCGTGGCATCATTTAAATCTGGCATATAGGCTGATCGTAAACACTATTTCAGTGTAACCAATTGTTGGGATTCGTGGTACTGAAGCTCGAGTGTAAAGGTTGATGTTGGCTGACAAGCTGAATACACTTAGTACAGATGACGAGGGTCACGGGAAGGTGCATCAGGCAGCTTGGGAGCCCCAGCGTTCCCTCGTGAAATGCCCTTGGCAACTCCTGACCTTTGAGTCCCTGACTTAAAGGACACATACATGGCATCAATCTCCAGCCAGTCTCTCCTGATAACCTGCTGGAGAGGGGACAGAAAGTCCTGCAGCCATTTGACATGCACAATTTGGCAATTATGTGGTCAGAGGAGGAATGATTCCGTTGAGCCACTGGGGACTGCTAGTGTTTACGGCCCTTACACATTTGTAGGCGGGTCTAAAATCTAACACAGCACCATAAGCAATAAGGTGGCTCTCCTCGGAGCCGTGGCTGGTACCCCACCTGCGGGAAAAGCTCAGAGGATTCCTGTTCTCCACTCAGCCTCAGCCCCAAAGAAAGGATGTCGAGAAGCAAGACTCTGGGAAGAGAATCTTACATTTGCTACTGTATTTAAATGAAAAACAAAAATAAACATGAATCAAAATGCAAGGGATATATTTTTTAACCTTGGATTTAAAAATAACATTTCTCCAGGAGAAAAGAATTACATTTATTTTACTTCTCCACTAAAAGAAGTTGTTCTTTTTCTCTAAGTCTCCTTGGAGATCACAGCCATTTTTATTTATTTTTATTTGACTGGACATGGAAAAGTACAGTTGAAAGACCCATAGTGTTAATGCTTTAAATATTCCAGTCAAATGTAGGGTTCTCAGTTCATTTCCTCTGAAGATAATTTAAAGCTGTTTTCCTTTATTTAGTTTTCTTGGTATGAAAATATATTGTATTTGCATCTTCTTTTTAATGGCTAGATAGAAAATAGTTGTTTTCTCTGTTCAAAAAGTAAAATCATATTTAACCTTTTATATTCCCATAAAAGTGCAGCCTGGCTTCTTTTTTCTCTAGTCTCCCCTGGGAACAGCATGGCTTCTGCTTTCACACCATGACTGCAATATGCCTGATTGGTGTCTTCTTCTCCACCCTTTCCTGTTGTTGCCAAATGTCACAGGAAGTGACTTGAGCAGTGAAGACAGAACCCTCAGTGCCACTACGGACTACTGCCTTTCCGCGGTGCCCGTGGATGGCTGCCCTACAGACATGGTGCTGGAAACCCCTATGAGCAAGCACATGCAGCAGCCTGCCTCCCCTCTGGAGTCTGGTCCAATACACTAGTCTACAAGTCTAGCTTTTACATTGTTTTCTTAAAAACAAACAAACAAACAAACAAAAAAACACACAAGCAATTTAAAAATGCCAATTCTGTAGGGCATTTATCTTCTTAACAATCAAGGACTGCACTTACATGTGAAAGAAGAGTTCACGGGTACAGGCAAATTCAAGTGACAAGGAAAAACTGGTTGGCATAGAGATTGGCTGCTGCTTCTTCAAAGATCCCAAAGTGCACTCTTTCTCTGATATCATCTTCAGGCAAGTGTGATTTTTCAGCATATGGAATGCAGAAGGAGAGGACTCCCCGAACTGAGCTACACCAAATTGATATTCACCCGTTGGGACTTGAGAACTTTGGAAAACTGTGTGGCAAGGAAATGCGTGTGCACCTCCCCACCGCAAAGGCTACCTCAGTGGCTCCTGAACCCGCTCCTGATTGTGTTCATCTCGAGCAGATGTCTTTTTGTTCCTGGAGCGCCTCACACAGGCGCATTGCCTTAACCTTCTGCTTTAAGGGGACCAAATGTGGTGGTTTTCCACATGCTGAGGAGCGGAGCAGGAATGTGTGCGATTCCTCAGTGCCTCAGCAGTGAGAAGCAATGGCAGTGACACCATGGTTAGCATTTCTTAGAGAAAACGAGAAAAGCAGAACTGTTTGACTTTGTTATTAAAGAAAGCTGTCACATTCACTTCTATCCTTTGGTTTTCTTAGCATATTAGATGGCCAGTTCTCTCTTGCACACCAGCACACACATGCGCCCTCACACACACACGTGCACGTGCGTGCGCACACACACACACACACACACAGCGTGACATCCAGTGAGAAGCACAATCTTGCTTGAACATTTGACCTAAGTCCTCTGTTAACATGAAAGCTACTCTGTATAGTGTTTTAGCTCTGTGACCCGGAGCTTCTGGTTCCCACTGGAGGCAGGACTGACCTGACATCGTAAGTCTAGGAGGTCTGCAGACATGACTTAGGGACCCCTCTGTGTCACTTCAGTGTCCCCACCATGCCTGTGCTGAAGCTTTCAAGTACTTGTGGCCCATTGCTGCTTGGTCAGAAGGCATATTCTCCTTCCCTTTCAGTCTGCTTTTTCTCTGGGACACTTTCCACCTCTGTGCATGCTCTAGAATTTCCCTGGTTCATTTATTGTCTGTCTTCCCCTCAGCAGTATGAGTTCACCAGGCCAGGCATTTGGATGGTTTTGTTTATTACTCTGTCCACACCCAGATGCCAATCCACATTCTAGCCACAACTCTGTAAATATGAGTGGAGGGGATAAATGAATTCATTAATAAATGAATGCAAAGGCTTGATTTATCTAAAGTACCTCTTTGCCATTCTCAGGACTTACATGGAAATTTTTGCAATGCATTTATTGGAAATATTCTAAACCTCATGGGCCGAAATAGAATATTTTCTTCCAAATATACACAAAGTAAAGGTCATATTTTTTCAGGCATGTTTCAAATGGCACAAATCATGTTAAATCTAGCATGGGAGCGAGAACTCTGCATGGTGGAAAACGCTTTGCTTGTTGACCTTGGAGAGCCACTGTGCTGACCTCCCCAATGGACAGTGGTGTGGGCTCTGAGGTGCGGCCTGGAGACACAGGCTAAGACAGCTTGTGAAGATACAACACAGCTTGTGCCTATGCAGAACAAGCCTTGTCACCTTTGAAGAGCCAGGTGACCCACGCAGGCTCTGAATTCTCCACTTAAACTCTGTGCGTGGAAATCCAATCCATCCCGGCTCCACAGATACTCAGAGTTTGTGTCATTTTGTGTTGTATGCTCTGACCTAGAAGGGGGGAGGGGCGGCCCTACCCCTTGCTGGTCCCATCCTGCAGTGGCATATGTGTCGTGTTTGGACTTGCCTTTTGTAACTGCCTTAGGCATTGGAATCTCTAGGAAAGAACAAGTACTGGGCCATACGGAGAAGGCAGAAGGCTTTACAGTTTCACGAATTCCTTTTATGTTTTTATGTTACTTTTTGGGGCCTTGTCTTTGGATTTATTAATTTAGTAAAAGAAAGAAAAAATTCCTAATTTTAATTCATCCCTTGCTGTCAACTACACTCAGTGTAGATGGGAAGTAGAATAAGTCTGCCGCGCATGGCTATGATAACAGGAAAGAGAAGGGAGAAAGTCCTCTCAGGACGGCAGCTGTAGCTCACACGCGTTGGGAATTAGCGGGAGAGCTGTTTATCTTCTGAGGGGCTCGGAGGGAGTGTGTGTCAGCACCGTGTCACCGACTCCAGCGAGCATGCGGTCTTTTGTCAAATATCTATGTCACTTACTTTAAGTGGGAGTGTTAACACCTTTGCTTGCTCGCTAAAAATGGGATTTGCTTCTTTTTTGAGTTAAAAAAATAAGATTGCTATAAAAGGGAGCATTAAGCAAGTTAGCAAAGTACTTTTTTCAAGGATTGAGGTAAGGAAGGTAATACTTCCTTAAAAGGTTTCACTTCTTATTCCCCACCTTGCTTAGCTCTGTGACAGAACCTCATGGAAAGGCTCAGAGGAGAGATATGTTGAAACTCAATTACGTATGTTAGTGAACCACCTACAGATATTTAAAAATATTCTCCTCTTGTAGGGCTCCAGTATGAACCAGGGGCTTTTTTCTATTTATCTCTCTCATGCCCCGCTGACATAATGAAGTGCCATGTGTCTTTCTTTCCTTGCAGTAGGAAGAAAGGTCCGAAAGGCAGATCAAATGTCCACACTAATGATAAGTTAGTGGACAGCAGCTTTCACTGCTTCCTGGCTGGGCAGCTGGTGCGGATACCGAGCAGGCTGGGTCGCATCTCTGTTTCAGTCCTCGGGAACCACAAGCAGATGTGACCCTGGGGCTAGGCAGCAGCTCTTCAGTACAACTGATTTTTTGAATCATGCGAAATCAGTAAAGCAGATTTTTAATACCCACAATTCTTCAAAGTTTCGATTATTTGCACACTATTGTTTGATACCAATGCACTATTTGATACAATTTTTCTGGGTAGTCTCCAAATTCTAACTATAGATATGACTACCTTCAAGTACTTCTTTAAGAAAATAAAAATGCCCTCAAAAAAGTATGAATTTGTACATGGGTTGTCCCGAGAAAACATTTCTATGTGTGGCTATAATCCCAGCTCCCTAGGGGCCAGAGGCACAGGAACCTAAATTTGAGCCTAGCTTGGCCAACTTGGCAAATTAGACCTTAGCTCAAAACCAAAAATATTCGAAAAAGGTTGAGGTGTAGTTTAATAGGAAGGTGGAGGGTTCAATCCTTACTACCAGAAAATTCCTCAAGTTTCAGAAGAATTCATGTAGAGCCATCCAGGGCTCCTTTCACCAATCTGTTCCAAGAACAGCAGCATCAAACTCACCAAACGGAGAATATTGTGCTGAATAGTTTTGGTTTGGCTGTTGATTTTTCAAATTTATTATTAATTATTAACTTGACATGTCTGGTCAACAAATATGAACCAATAAACCCTGAGAGAAGAGGAGGAGAATAAAGCAAGTCTTTACTACGTCCAGAAACTGAACTGACCCCCACTCTTCTATCTCTGGCCAGCGGGGGAGGTGGGCGCCTCCAAGGCTTCTCCCAGGCCTTCTTGGCCGCTTGCCTCTCCCTCTCCTCCGCCTCCTCAGTCAGTCTGTCCACACCCTCCCTGGTTCTGCAGGGCGGCCCATGACCACAGCAGTAACTCCCAGTGCCTGACGCTTGCATCTGCCTGGCCCCTCAGCCTCTTGCCCTTCAGCGCCGCCTTTCAGAGCTCAGAGCCTCTTTCTTGGTCACTCCCAGCTGTTCCCTTTTGACCTGCTCTTGCCCCAAACGCACCCACCGTCATTGTCTCCTCACAGGAGGTGGGTGGAGGTCGGCGTACTTGTGCCCCTCCTCCACCAGGGACACAGGGAACCGTCTCTCTTCACAGCGAGCAAAACAAAACAAAACACCTTGTCACCCGACATATGAATAAATCACTGACAATTTTGAATGTTTTCTATATTTACAAATTAATTCTCTCAATGCTTATTCACTGACTTTACTAATCAAATACATTATTTATTATTCCAGCTGACTTTTAAAGCACCTCTGTTAGACAAGTGTCCCAAGTATGAGCAAATAAACAAATACATTAATAAATTAAGTCCACAATGACAAGGAAGTTAGAATTCCCTGTGAAATAATTTAAGGTTTAATGAATGTTTAGTTGATCACTGAATAACTGTCATTGATCTGCAGCTAAAATGTGTGTGTGTGTGTGTGTGTGTGTGTGTGTGTGTGTGTGTAGAGTGAGAGAGGGTAGTACACAAGTGTGTAAGGGTCTCAGGGTTACAGCTGAGCAGGATAACAAGCGACGTTCTAGAATGACAGCCCGGCAGACAATACCAGAGAAGGACAAATTAAACTACGATTTCTGTCCCACCCCATTAGCAGCCAGCTGTATACAAAGGACTATATGAGGTGAAGATGTACACCTGAGCAGGTGCCTTTGACCTGTGTCAAAGACAACCATTCTGCAGAACTCAGGAAAGGAGCCAAAGCAAAGTGGATGTGAAATCTGAAACAAAGAATAATAATTCTGGGGCTAGGGACAATTATGGCACAGTTTCCATAATCCAGGTAAGATTATATAAGCCACAGTAAGAAGTGAGTATTAAAAAGAGAAAGAGTATTGCTTAAGAGACACAGATGAATTTTCCAAAGATACAGCTAAAGACTCAGACAGTTTGATTAACCACCAGTTAACCCATCAGAATCATTACATCCTTTATCCACAGTGGTAGCAAGAAAAGGATACTTGTGACCATCCTCCATAAAAATCAGTGTGCCATACTGATTTATAATGTGCTCTTGAGGTTGCTGCACATACCAACAACCACCTTCTGATGGTCAGCAATGGGTTTCTCTGGCCCAGCTGCGCCCAAAGGCCTATGGGAAAGAGCCCCAAGTGCTACTTGGTGGGATGGAAGTCGGCTGATTGGTTTCACTTCTCTGGCGGAGGCCCTTGCTGGGGTGAACCCTCAGCAGTTCAAACGCATTTCACCACTTTAATCTGTTGTCAGTATAAAACACCATTAATTAGGTTCTTTGTACTTTTTTTGAGAGAAATGGTGCAAAATTTTGAAAAGTAGGACTTGAGTAGAAACATGGGAAGATGGGCATTTTGGGTTTTGATATATTGGATGGAAATGAAAAATACGATTCCAGTTTAAATGAACAGAAGTTTTCAGATAAAATATAAAATTCCCACTGAAATTTAAATTAAGTTGAATGACTTTTAAAGATGACTATTCTGAATATTGAATTATATGGAAATATATTTGTTGTATAAGATTCAGAACTGTATAACAATGAAACAACATCATGAACATGAAAACCAAAAGCTTATATCTGGAAGTCCAGGAGGATAATTCCTATCAGTTAATTCTGTAAGCAGCTTTGCAGGGCAACACCTCTGTATCATCATCTCTAATTTGAAGCTGAGGCAATAAATCAAAGTCCTGTAGCTGGGGAGTGACAGAGTCGGCACTGGAGCCCGGCTTGTTCTCTTCCCTAATGAGGCTGAGTGGTGGTAGAAAGTGGTGGTGGAGGGGTTGATGATTTATTTCAGTGGTACCGTGCCTGCCTTGCAAACTCAAGATTGTGAGTTCGATCCTTGGTACCACAAAAAAAAAAAAAAAGAAGAAGAAGAAAGTGGTGGAACTTGCCTTGGGTCATACTAACTATCTAGAAGGAACCAATGATCTAGCAGTAGAAATTCTAGATAGTACATGCAGGCAAGAAATACTCCAGCTGCCCTGGTCCTGGAGAGGGAACTACATCCGTGTGAAGCCCTGTGTTTCTTCTGGAGATATTTCCTTCTTACACAGATGACCTGAAACACTGAGAATTCAAAATAAAATAGTAGCTAAGAAACCAAACAAAGCTGTAGGGACCCTGGGAGCTCAAGGATAGATACATTTTATGTGTACCATCGTCAACCAGAATAAGATATCAGAGGAAACAAGAGCATAGATAGACGCCCTCGCTGCTTTGATTTCAAAGTGTTCATTCATCTGTTGGTAACTGGTGGCCAAGTGGCAAGAAAGCGATCAAAGACTTAGAATCTCACAGTGCTGTGAAGACAAAAATTGGGAAGTGCAGCAGTTCCCACAGGGGACTTACTGCAAAACAACCCACACTTTTACTTTAGAATTCCCTATGAAATAATTTAGTTAGAACAGGAGAAGACAACACTCCAGATATGTGGTTGACTTTAAAATGAGCTGGCATTCCCAAAGACTAAAATTCACTGAATCGACTCAAACCAATCCTGAATCTGACAGAAACAAAGTATTTAACTTTCAAAGACTCAGAAGTAAGAATAAACATTTTACAGAAGAGAGAATATTACTTTGCACTCTTACCATATTTCATATTATCTTTCCCTTACATTATAAAATCATTGGAGATAGGACCTAAAAGAGAGGAAAAGAGACAAGAGGGATAAAAGTAGAAAATGATCTAGTTATTACTATTACCAGAAACAGCTGACCAAAAATGGTGTTTAATACTATGAGAAATGTATGAGATGAGAGATTTAAAAAGAACAATAGAATAGTCATCAAGTTTACTCAATAAATGTAAATTCTAACGAAATAAAATAATAAAATTAATAGTTTAATAAGTGAGCTTAGTAGTGGACAGTGCTACTGATTAGGATTAATTATTAGAAACAGGTTAATAATATTACATTGAACCAGGGAGTATAATAACAATAGAACATATTAAAATGAGAATAAAAAACTCATAGGGCAGAAAAACATATGTCTGTCTAATTGGAGTCCCAAGAGAAAAATAAAACTAAACATAAGAAGATTTGGGAAATTTTTCAAAGCCAATTAAAAAATTTCAAAATGTATTCAAGAAGCATGACAGATCTCAATCAAGACTGCAAAAAACACTAAACAGAGAAAAACTGTTGAAACCCAAACATGCATTAAAAAAGGCAGATCAGGAAGAAGACAGACATCTCACTTCAGAAACAACAGAAAGGGTAGGTTACTTCTTAACTCAGAAAGGAAACCAAAAGGATAGTAGGTAATATGCTTCCTTGTTGCACACAGTACAATATAACCTACTTTCCCCTGACTAGATCCTGCGGAAGTGATGCTGAAATAAAATCTTTTTCAGAGACACTGATGTTGTTTTCAAAAAGCAGCTAATGAAAATAAAAAGAAACAGCACCAAGAGAAATTCTTAAAACAACATGAAAACATCTCAAATAAAAACAAATACAAGGAGAAATGCAAAGTTTCAAATTTGTGCTAAATTAAAGTGGACATTCGTCATGATAAGTGTCTTTTATGGTTTGTTTTATATAAAGTTGGAATGAGCTATCAAAAATATTCAAATGATGTGAGAAAGAAATTACACTAATGTATATGAAATATTTTATGCTATCTTGACATTGAGAATAATTTCTAATTAAAGATAAACTAATATTTCAAAGATAGATGTTGAAATTGAGGATAAGTAACAAAATTAATATGAAATTACATAATTAATAACTCTTGTCAGGTGAGAAAGAATGATTAAAACCAATTCATTATTAATCAAAAACTAAAAGGTAGAAATAGAGAAAAACCTGCTTAGAAGAGATGGCACATATGTAAAAGTATGAATACAATAGCAAACTGAAACTGAAATATTAATAACTAATTTAATTGTAAAAAATAATTAAAAGTTTAATTTCTCTCACACTCATTTAAAAACAAGCACGTGTTTCTAAGAACTATAATTTAAAGGTACTCAAACTATATCCTAAAGCCACAGTCCACAAGAAATAGGATGTGGGACTAAACATACCTGAGACTAATAAAACTAGAAAGGCAAAAACACTACTTATACTGCACATTTTAATTCATCACAAAGATACAAATAATGAGATTATAACAAAAAACAAAGGAAATAAAGTTTATGTATGGAGGGGGTGGGGGTACTAGGGTGGGTAGGGCTATGGGAAAAATGAGAATTAAGCTGTGTCATAAACTGGAACAAATTCTCATTGTTGAGTACAATCATGATGTGTATATGTAATGTACCAATGAAGATTTCAATTTAAAAAAAGATACAATAGTTCTTATTTTTCATACACTAATGGCACAGGATTAAAGTTGGTAAAGAAAAGGACAAATGGACAACCCATAAACATTGTGGAGATATGTTACAGCTCCCAAAGTAACCATCAGACCCATCGCACAAACAAGGGAAGGCACACATCTCATGGGGGAAAGGTCTGGGTCCACATCCACAGCATGGAAGCCAACTGCTGCAGGATGTGGGCATCATCCCACAGTGGACTGTTAATGTGTATCCGAATGAGTGAGGCTTATTCTACAGCCCAGAAGGACTCACGACCTACAGAGATATGGTCCCAGCCCAGGGCAGAGCCACTTTAATGCTCAGCAACAGAGTTACCTACAGAACTGAATAAGCATTTGGTGACTTTTTTTTTTTAGAATTCATTTACATCTTTATTTTCTCACACCAGAGAAAAGATGCAATATTTACCTACCTGTGACCTATTTATTTCACTTATGAGGATGTCCTCAAGGTACATCCATTTAAATATAAAGGATTCAAACTTATCATTGTTTATGGCAGAGTAATACTCGATTGTGTAGAAGAACCACAACTTTTTTATCCAGTCTCCAGTCGATGGGCATTTGGGTTGTTTCCAAGATTTAGCAATCACAAACTGAGCTGCTATAAACATGGGTACACATACATCACTGTGATGTGAATCTTTTAATTATTTTGTGTATACACCTAGCAGAGTGATGACCAGGTCAAATGGGACCTCCAGTTCTAGTTTTTTGAGGAATCTCCAAACTGATCTCCACAGGGGTTGTATGAGTCTACATTCCCACCAACAGTGGAGAAGGGTTCCTTCTTCTCCACAGCCTCACCAACATGTGTTGCTGGCTGATTCTGAGATAGAAGCCATTCTTTATGGAGTGAGATGAAACCTTAAGGTTGTTTTCATTTGCATCTCTCAAATGACTAGTGATGTTGAGCATTTCTTCATATGTTTCTTAGCTGCTTTTATTTCTTCCTCTGAAAAGTGTCTGTTCATTTCAGATGTCCATGTTTGAACTGGGTCTTTAAATTTGGGTAGGTTGATTTTTTAAAGCTCTTTATATAATCTAGATAGTAGCCCTTTGTCTGACAAACGGCTGGTAAAGGTTCTTTCCCATATTGTTGGTTGCCTTTTCACTTTGCTGGTGGTTTCTTTTGCTGTGCAGAAACCTCTCAATAGAATGAGATCCCATTTATCGATTTCTTCTACCAATTCTTGTGTTATGGAGGATTTGTTCATGAAATCTTTCCCTAAACCAATATCTTTAAGAGTTTTACTTAACCTGTTTTATAGCAGGTTTAGTGTGTCTGTTTTAATATTTAGGTCCCTGATCCACTTTGATTTTGTTTTGGAACAAGGTGAAAGAGCTAGATATAGCTTTAGACTTTGGCAGGTTAAAGTCCAGTTTTTCCAGCACCATTTGTTAAATAGGCTATCCTTCCTTCACTGAGGGTATTTGGCTACTTTGTCAAAACTGAGATAGCCTAGTGTATCTGGAGTTGTTTCTGGATCTTCTAATTTACTCCACTGGTCCTTGGGTCTGTTGCTTTGCCAGTACCATGCGGTTTTTATCACAGTGGTTTTGTAGTACAGTTTCAAATTGGGGATGGTAATACCCCCCATCATGTCTTTATTGCTTAGAATTGCTTTTGCTATTCTAGGTCTTTTGTGATTCCAGATGAATTTCTGAATTATTTTCTCTAGATCTATGAAATATGCCATTGGAAGTTCAATTGGGATTGCGTTGAATCTGTATAATAGTTGTGGGAAGATAGCCATTTTGACAATATTGATTCTTCCAACTCAGGAACAAGGGATGTCTTTCCATTTTCTGGTATCTTCTTCTATCTCTTTTTCAGACTACTGTAGTTTTCAGAGTAGAGGGCTTTCACCTTCTTTTTTAGATTGATTCCTAGATATTTCATTTTTTGGATGCCACTGTGAAGGGGATTAATTCCCCAATTTCTTGCTCAGTGAATCTGTTGTTTGTGTATATAAAGGCAAATGATTTTTGAGCATTAACCTTGTATCCAGCTACACTACTAAATTTGGTGATTAAGTCTCGCAGTCTCTTTGTTGAATTTTTAGGATCCTCTAGATAGAGTATCATGCCACCGGCAAATAATGACAGTTTAACTTGTTCATTGTCTATCTTTATTCCTTTTATTTCTTTGTCTTGCCTAATTGCTGTGGCTAATGTTTCCAGGACAATATTGAACAGGAGTGGTAAAAGTGGACAACCTTGTCTTGTACCTAATCTTAGTGGGAAAGGTTTCAGTTTTTGAACATTTAGGGTGAGGCTGGCTGTTGGTTTCTCATAAATAGCTTTTATTAGTTTGAGATACAGGTCATCTATTCCAATTTTCTGCAGGGTTTTGATCATAAATGGGTGTTGGATTTTGTCAAATGCTTTTTCTGCATGTATTGAGATGACCGTATGGTTTCTGTCCTTGAATCTGTTAATGTAGTATATTTCATTTATTGATTTACATATGCTGAACCATCCCTGCATCCCTGGGATGTATTCAACTTGGTTAGGGTGTATGAACTTCTTGATGACTCTGTATTCTGTTTGCTAGTATCCTATTGAAGATTTTTGCATCAATGTTCATTAGGAAGATCAGCCTGTAGTTCTCTTTGGTTTGGTCTTTATCTGCTTTTGGAATCAAGGTAATGGTTGCTTCCAGAAATGAATTTGAGAGTGTTACTTCCCTTTCAATTTCACTGAAGAGTTTGAGGAGTAGTAGTGTTAACTCTTCTCTAAAAGTTTTGTAGAATTCAGCGGTGAAGCCACCAGGCCCAGGGTTTTTGTTTGTTTGTTTGTTTGTTTTGTCAGTAGGTTTTTTTTATATTTTCAATTTCACAGATTGATATTGGGATGTTTAACATTTTTATGTCCTCTTCATTCAACTTTGGAAGTTCATATGTATTTATGAATTTATCCATTTCTTCTGCATTTTCCATTTTATTGGAATACAAATTTTCAAAGTATGTGTTTATTAGTCTCTGTATTTCCACTGGGTCAGTGGTGATTTCCCCCTTTTCATTTCTAATAGTGTGGATTTGAGCCTTTTCTTTGTTTGAGAAGGTTGGCTAAGGGTCTGTCAATTTTATTTATCCTTTCAAAAACCAACTCTTTGATTTGTTGATTTTCTACATCATTCTCTTAGTCTCCATTCCATTAATTTCTGCTCTGATCTTTATGATTTTCTCCCTAGTATGAGCTCTCAGTTTGCCTTGCTCCTCTTTTTCTAGTAGCTTAAGGTTCAGCATTAGATTATTAATTTGAGCTTGCTCTGTTTTTCTAATATTGGCATTCACTGCTATGAATTTCCCTCATAGAACTTCTTTCATTGTATCCCATAAGTTTCTGTACATTGTACTGGGGTTATCATTCAACTGTAGAAACTGTTTAATTTCATCTTTAATTTCTTCTGTGACCCATTGGTTAGTCAGTAGAGTATTGTTCAATTTCCATGTCTTTGTGAAAGTCTGGGGATTGTTGTGTTTTTTGTTTTTTTTTTTTTTTTGCTCTTCATCTCTAGTTTCAAGGCACTAAGATCTGAGAGTATATAGGGGACAACTTCAATTCCTTTGCATTTACTTAAACCTGTTCTATGAACTAGCACGTGGTCTATTTTGGAGAATGATCCATGAGCAGCTGAGAAGAATCTAAATTCTCACTTAGTGAGGTGAAATACTCTGTAGGCATCTATTAAGTCCATTTGTTGAAGAGTTCGGTTTAGCTCAAGCACTTCTTTATTGATTTCCTGTCCAGTCGATATGTCTGTTTGTGACAGTGGGGTATTGAAGACCCTTACTATTATTGTATTGCTGCTTATCTGGCTTTTCATGTCCATTAATGTTTGTTTTATATAGCTTGGTGCACCTGAGTTTGGGGCCTAAATATTTAAGACAGTTATTTCTTTCTCTTGGTTAGTTCCATGTACCCGAATATAATTACCTTGTCTTTTAAAATTAGTTTTGGTTTAAAATCTACTTTGTCTGCAAATAAGATAGCTACTCCTGATTTTTTTTTCAGTTTTCTGTTTCATGTAGAATTGTTTTCCATCCTTTTACTTTCAGTCGTTGGCTTTCTTTCTGGATTAGATGTGTTTCCTGTATGCAGCAGATTGTAGGATCTTGCTTTTTGATCCATTCTGCCAGTCTGTGTCTCTCAATTGGTGCATCAAGACCATTGACATTAATGGTTATGACTGATATGGACAGACTTAGGGCTGTCATGTTTTCCTCTTCTAGGCTCTTTTATGCTTTGATTTTGTTCTTTTCCTGCCAGCTTCTTGTTTGGCTCAATGGGATGACTCTGTTGGGTCTCCTGGGTTTATAATTTTCTTCAAGATATCCTTTAGGATATTTTGTAGTGTTAGTTTTGTATGCATGAAGTTTTTAAGATGTTCCTTGTAATAGAAGTATTTTATTTTCCCCTTAATTTTCAGAGATAACTTTGAGGGATAAATTAGTCTGGGCTGGAAATTGTTGTCCTTTAAAGTTTGAAACACTTCACTCCAGGCTCTTCTTGCATTGAGTGTTTGGGCTGAAAAGTCTGCCTTGATCCTGATGGACTTCCCTTTGTAGGTGATCTTTTTCTTCTCTCTAGTTGCTTTCAATATTTCATTCTTTATTTTCATATCTGGAACTTTTATAATTATATGCCTAGGTGTAGGTTTTTGCATATTTTGCCCAGTTTTTGTTTATTTTGGCCATTCTACACTTCATGAATCTGAGTGTCTAATTCTCTTTCTTCGCCTGTGAAGTTTTCTGCTGTTATTTCTGTGAACAAATTTTTTATGTCTATGTCTTTTGTATTGTCTCCTGTTTCCTCAGTAACTCCAATCAACCTTATGTTATTCTTTTTTGAATCATCTAGGAGCTGTTGAATAGATTTCTCATGGTCTTTTGCCATTTTCCATAAATTATGTCTTTCCTGTTCATTGTCCTCTAGATCTGAGATTTGGTCTTCTGCAGTGTTTATTCTACTGCAGAAACTTCATTTTCTTTTTTTGATTGCCCGGGCTTCTATTTGTAGTTGTTTAAGTGGTTCCATTGCTTTTGATATCTCAGATTCTGTCATATCTTTGATTTCCTCTTTAGCTTTGTTAATCATGCCATTAAGTATGTCCAGTGTCTCTGTTTTCATCTCAGAAATCAGTTCTCATTTCCATTGTATTAGATCTTCTTTTGTTACCACCTCAGAGTCCTGGTGATTGAGTTTCAGATTTCTCCATTTCTCTTCACCCCATATTACTTTGGGGTGAGAATTTCTGCATCTGAGATTTTGAATGTTTCTTCATTTCTGAGCTTTCATTCCTGCTGTTGTATTTGGCTTTTTGGCACCCTGTTGTCTGGTGATTCTTTTTTTTAAATGTTTTAATCTTTATTGGTACATAACATATACACATCATGATTGCACTCCATAATGGGGATTTGTACCAGTATAAGAGACAACTTAATTCTCATTTTTTCCTATAGTCTCTTTCTTCCTAATGTTTAGGTCCCTTGAGATTATCACTAAACATTAACAGTTTCAAACATAACCCAAGAAAAGCACTAAGCAATAACAGTATCAAACATAATCCAAGAAATGGTAAACTGGTAGTTGCTGCTCTGACCCCTCCAACCTCATAAGCCAGAACTATGATCCCATGCCCAGACTTAAAATTAACCACAAATATATTAACACCATTCAGGCATCACCTTTTGGAAGTGAAAGGTTACCAAGGAGTTAGGTGGCAGAGAGATAGGGGAGGGAGAGATTAGCAATAAGATTAAAGGATACAATGAAATAGAGAAAAAGGGGGAGATGAAGGAAAAGAAGGGAGGGAAAAGGGAGGGAAGAAAAAGGCAGAAACAAGAACGGGAAAAACAGAACTAAATAAAACAAACAAACAGAGATAAAAACAGAATAGGATAAGATTGAGTCCACTAACAGCCAGGTGTCAGAGGCGAGGAACTGTTGATTCCTGTATGGGCTGAGGCACACAGTTTGAAGTGTATAGGTCACAGGGAAAAAGAGCTGTGAAGTTGCCGGTTTTCCCCTGAGGTGAGTCCAGTGTCCTGTAGGTGGCGCTGGACCCAGAAACTCACCCACGCGGAGATTCGCAGGTCTCAGAGCAGGGGCCGCCCCTTTCAGTATGGCAGGAGGGCGGGGCTGGAACCAGGGTCCCAGTTGGAGTCCAGAGTTGAGGTGTCCCAGAGCTGGAGGCCTTGGGGTTGCAGGTTTGCTTGATGTAAGTCCAGTGTCCTGTAGGTGGCGCTGGACCCAGAAACTCACCGAAGCCAAGATTTGCAGTTCTCAGAGCAGGGCCCAACCCCTTCAGTATGGCAGGAGGGCGGGGCTGGAACCAGGGTCCCAGTTAGAGTCCAGAGCTGGGGTGTCCCAGAGCTGGAGGCCTTGGGGTCGCCGGTTCGCTGTGGTGGAGACGATCTTGGTTGACCCCGCAGGAGCTCGAAGACGTCTACTCCTGGCAGTGCAGATCCTCGGTGGGGGAGGCGGTGGGCGGGGCTTCTTTGTGCGGGTCCTTTGACCTCTCCCATGAGTCCAGTTTTAATTTAACGTAATTTAATGCAGCCGTGGTAGTCTCGTGCGCAGTTCTCCTCCTGGCCCTGAACCTGTGTCTCCGAGGCCAGCTTCATGCTGTCCGCTGGGGTGCCTGTGCGTGGTCCCGGCAGAGTTGGCCGCCCCTCCCCCTCTGGGGAGAGGGAAGAAGGGACCTCATGGCTCCCTAGGTCGCTAGTCTTTCTTTGACCTTAATCAATTTTTACTTCTGATCTTTTCAATCTAGATTTCTCTGCTGTCCTTCCCCCCCACCCAACTGCTGTTTTCAGGCTTAAGAACAATTTATAGGGAGGCAGTGGTCTCCGGCTTTCACCTTTTTGCTATCTTCCCAGAATTCTGAAGCATTTGGTGACTTTTAAGCAGCTCTCAAATCTAGGGAAGAATGATATTGAAAATGTGGAGATAGGTTATAATGAATAATGACAAAACATGTAAGATACAAAAACGTGGAATGCAAATAAAGTCATACCTGCAAGGAAATTCTGACCTCTAAATACATTCTAGTGAGACCAGATAAAAATCAAATATCAAATTACCCAGTTCAGAAAATTATAAAATGAATAATGAGCCCAAAGCAAGTTAAAAAAAAGAACACAAATTGCAATATTTTAGAACACCATCAGATCCAAAGAAGATATTTAACAGCCACACTTTGAAGTCTAATGAGTTGAAAAAATGATATCTGACTATTCAACAAAAAAGAAAGCACAAATTACTATCATCAGAATGAAAAAGAAGCTTATCACTATAGAACCTACAGGCAATAATAGCATCATAGAAATAAATATTAATACAATATAGTATCAGTATACTATCATACTATTATGATGAAATATCAGATGGTAACTCTATACCAATACATTTAATTATTTACATAAATTAGCATGTCCCTTTAAAATCTTAAAATATCTTCAAAATATATACAGTTCATATTTATTACACTCAATTGGGAATTTAAAATTTTCCCTGAAATAACCAATGTAATCTCACGTATCTTTCATGCTGAATTGCTCTCCTTGTTTAAAAAGAAAAAACTTATACTTTTTTTAGGCAATATCAGTAGGACAAGCTTTCCAAACTCATTTTCTGAGATGACTTCAAATGCTCCAGAATATTGCAAAACAGGAAAATTATAGCTCAATCTCATTAACATAGATGGAAAAATCACAAACAAATGTTAGAAGAGTATATTAGAAACAAATCCTAGAAATATTCAAAATTGAATTTGGAGATCTATAAATAAAGGAAAATATATAACCAGCAAGATGGTGTATTTCAGGAATGTGAAATTAATTTAACTTTTAAAATTTCATACATGTGGTCTATGATGTTGAATAATAAGAGGAGATAAATGATACCTATAGGGAAGCAGTACCAGTAATCTGAGTAAATCAGAAATGGAAAACAAAAACCCTGATTTGATAAAAAAAAGGCATCTAAAAATTAAACATGATACTTAATATTAGGATATTACTAGATTTCTTTAAATTGAATTGAAAAAGAGATGACAATACTCAGCAATTGTGTATCATTTCATAGTTATATGAAAGGTTCTATGCATTGCAGATGGCAAGAGAAATGTATACGTTTGGAAAAATTAAAAATACAATTATTTATAGATGGTATTGTGTACATAGGAAAATTTAAAAATCTACAACATATATGTCTTGCTAAGTCAATTTAATGAAATCACTGGATTTCTTCATAAAATTTTACACATATATTGATGTTTTATACATTTTATTGTCTTCTACTGGTTTTCCACTAAATCGAACCAATGTACAACTATTAATTTCATTTTCTATATATGTAATAAACAAGTTGAAATATTTTTAAATGAGGCTTTATACTTTAATGCTTTCAAGAAGTATGAAACCACATAAATACATTACTTCTGTTTATATTTACTTTGTATGATGTCATAAAAGGGAAAAATATGATCAAAGTACATTGTGTGCATGTATAAAAATATCCCAAAGAAAATCATTGATCTGTACAATTAATATTCACTAATAATTAAAATAATACAATAGCTATGAAAATCATAGCAAAGATTTTTATTTAACTTTTTCTTTAAAAATTTCTAAGTTATCTAACATATATGAAAGTATACTTGACCAAAAATAACTAAGTCAATCATGAAAGAGATTTAGCTTCCAGATATAAATAAATAATAGATAAGACTATGTGATTTTAACTTAAGGGTGTATTTGCAGACCAGTGGAAACCTACAAGAAGTCCAGAAATATGTCCATATATGTATATGTATGTATACATGTATATATATAGATGTATATATATACATCTCTATATATATGTATATATATACATCTATATATATACACATATATTTATTTATGATTTTTTTTACTAGATTGACACAGCAGAGTGGCGGACGTAGCGTTGAGTCTTCTCAACATATATTTCGGTTTGATTTGATATCCCCAGTGAAAAATTAATCCTGAGCATACACAGAAGTTAACTTTGGGTGAACACAAACTTAATCATGAAAGCTAATAATTAAAAAACTTCCAGAAAATAATCTAAGTGAGTGTTTTCAAAGTATTGAGGATATACCAAGATTCCTTGCATGAAATATACATTCTAATCCTAAGGAAAAGCTTGGTATACCTGGATCTATGAAAATTAACTCACCAAGAGATAGGAGGAAAGGAAGGGGTTGAAACAAGAATGAAGGTGTTTTATCTATGCTCATCATCTACCCATGATGGATGTAATCATTATTACTGCAAATATGCACTAAGAAAATTAATAAAGTCAGTTTATCAAAAATACCAAAGGAAGTTTATAAAAATTAGTGTAACTGAATGTTATTCATATACATATATAAACAGCTTATACCTGCAAAACATTGTCTATACAAATGTATGAGAAAATGCAGATCTTCTTTGTAAAAGAAGAAATGCTCTACGATTTAGAAAGAAAATATCAACATGGCCACTGGACACATGAAAGGGCCCTGATATGTGCTGGCAAACTGTATGTTAAAATGATATTACTAATCGCCTTTGGGAATATCTGCTATTAATAAGATCAGCCAAACCCACTGTTGCAAAAGAGTTCAATTACTGTATTTCCAACACTTTGAATAATTCTTAGCATTATCTGTAAAAGCAGAAACATGTCTACCAGCCCTGGCTGTACACCCAGCAGAAGTCCATACAGTTTATCTGAGGCCCAAAGGGTACATGAAAACTTCACCAGTGGGAAGGAAGATCCTGGAGACTCACAAACTAGATGAAACCCAGCATGTTAATTCAGACAAACACTCAAAAGCAAAAGCAAGGCACTTCTGTGACAGATAATGCCAGCAATAACATTCACAGATATGTGGAGCAAAAGTAAAAATTCTTCATAGAAATGTAGATACTCTGTTATTCACATCAAGTAATGTTTAAAGAGGCAAAGTGATTCCATGTGACAGATCAGGGGCCACTGCTGAGGGGGGAAGACAGGTGTATGTGGGGACGGTATGGTGAGGCCAGCACTCCACACTCAGGGATGGCTGCTCTGGGACCTGTTGGCTCTGGCTCATCTCTGGAGCTCTGTGGGGAATGTGTGTGCTTCTCCTCCAGCTGGACGGAGCTGAGAGAGGCTATGAGTTCATCACTGATGGAGCCTTAAAAGCATCAGTGTTTTCAAAGCAGAAATCAGTGTGCTAATATTTCACAGGAGCTTCAGTTGGGGTTGGCTTTGGGGGCACAGAAAAACGTGATTCCCAGAAAGATAGAACTTCTTCCATGGGAATGAAGAGGAAACGCAAGATAAAGGTAAGGCAAGGGTGATGCGGATGTCAGTGTACCTCTGAAATTCTTGGAATTCCAGAGGAGCTTCTGGGAAGTGCATCTCCTCTCAGGACCGGAAGAAGAACTCTGTGAAGGAGTCAGTCTTGGAGGGAATATGCAGAACTGGGTCTTCTCTAAGCTCTTCCTGAGTGTGTGCAAGTGTTGTCTGCGGGTAGTTCTTACTTGACCAGTCATTCATTTTGACAACCGGTTTTGCATGGACTGTCTTGGGGTGTCATTTCTTCCCCATGTATCAGGCTGATGGGGACGAACTTGCTAACACACAGCCGTAGTTGCCCACACACGGGCAGTTACCTGGGGCCCAGCTCACTCACACCTGGGCTGAGAAGACTGTTTCCTGCAGCATTTGTTCTTACGTCTGACGTCTCTCAACACTCCCTTGACCTCGTCGACCTCATTCACTAAACTGGCACTGGAGCTGGATTAATTATAAGGTGACATTTTCATGGAAAAGTGCGCCACAAACTCTGACATATACCAAGCCACGGGTGTTAAAGCATGTAGAGAGTATGGCTGGAAAAATCCAGACAGATGAGAGCATCGCGGGGTGGCTCTTCCTGGAACCTTTGTCACTCATGGGGTAAAACACAATTCACAATTTGTGAGGCAGAAAAACTGAGAGGAAACAAGAAGAGATGAACTATCTTTGGGTACGATACTGTGGTGGTCAGGGACATGACAGTGTCTCATCATCGTCCTCCTCTGGTCTGAAGCCCCCTCAGTAAGTGATGACCGCGCCCATTGTTATCACACACCCTGGCTCCACAGAGAGAGGACCTAGAGTCTCTGTAGTGGGCACTTTCTCAAACTCTGTTCTAAATTTTCTCGAGCTTGTTCTTGGTTTCAGAAGGGCAGTCTGCTTGCATCATGGCTACGTGGTTGGGCAAAAGCCCTCCTGACAGGGTGGTGTATGGGAATGAGAGTAAACAAAACGGAGGCTGTTGCAAAAGGAAGCATGATGGGCCAGTGGTGTGGGGTCTGGGCAAGGGTGGCATGGGCTGCAGACCTCTCGTCTCCTCTGGACTCCTGCTCTCTGCAGCCAGACTGGTCCTTGGTCCTTGTTCACCCCTCACCTTCCCACACTTGATAGTCAGTTACCCAGAATCCACAGAGCTGCCTGCCCCTATTCCATTTATGTCAACTTTGCTGATGATACCACAACCAAAGGCCGATTTCTATTGCCTATACTCAGGTCCCTTAGCATGATTTCCTACCACATCTACAACAGATTGCATTTCACAAACTTTAAAAAGTTTAAATCACAATAGTCTTATTTTCCTTTTTCTTGCAGTCTATGTATGAACGCTTTTCTTTTCTGCATTTTAATGGAAACTGCTTGCCAGTCTCCACGGGATGCTGCATTGATATTTGGCACAACTGCAACAGGGTTTACTGACTTTTCTCACTGTTTTTAAAGTGTGCATCATCCTACAATGGCACTGAAGTACTGCTGCCCCTCAGCCTCCCATCGCCCTTTGTTACACAGCATCTGCACTCCCCCCTCCATCCCAGGCACTACCCGCTTCCTGAGTTCTGTCCCTGTGGGAACCACCAACAGGGAGATTTCAGATGGAAGGAGTCAGCGCGACTGAGGCTCTACTTAGCATCATGGTTTCAAGCCATGTCTGTATGGCTGCTTTCCATTAGCCATGTGCAGAAGTCATAATTCCTTAAACTTAAAGATTCAAGTGAGGAACAAAGGAACAGACTGTTGGCTCATAACGAGCATTTCCTGGAATGCATTCTCCAGTGTATGAGTGTGCAGAACCACTGCAGTGAGACAGCTGTGTGTCTCCACGTTTGTGACAAACAGAACTCAGATGGAAATGCATCCTCTACGGGAGAAAAAGGCATCAACGTGCATTCATCACTGAGCGAGAGAACAATGTGAGCTTGCAATAGAGGGCTGCTTCGAAGAGGCGGCTGCGAAAGATGTTGAGAGCTGCTCTTCATGGAATGCTCTCTGCCTCCATCAGCGTGGCTCCCTGGCTGTCTTGCAGCCAGTGTGACTTCTGGATCATGAAGAGGGTTTAGAAGGCTTTATGGCCTATTTAGTGTTAATGGCCCAAAAAGGGGACTCACTTTGGGGTCATCCTTGTGAAGTCTACAGACAAAATCAGGAAGGAGTTTGGAGGACAAAAGAAAGTCAGATATTACCAACTGATAATAGCAAGCAGCTAAAGATAGCACCTCAGAATGCTTGGGATAACCCAAAAGTTGTGAGACCAGCCAGGACCCACTTGGGTATTAGGGCTTATGAGCGAATACATGTAGAGCATCCACATGGTGGGGGGGGAGAGCCCACGAGGTACCGCCTGTACACAAGGGCACTTTGATTTTAACATCGGGACACTTTCAGCCTGGTGTCACGAAACAAAATTTTACTAGAAATACAACTCACATTAAAATTAAAGAAGGAAATTATTAAGGCCACCTCTTTCCTCTGGCTAAAGCATCACACACTACTGAAACATTGTATGTAGATGAAGACCTTGTTCAAGGACTTTGATGAAGCTGTGTTTAGAACATAGCTGTTATATCCAATCTGTGCTTTCCTGTTCATAAGCTGGCGGGGTCCTAAAAAGGGGCCATCTGATCACCTTGCTATCTGCAAGTCTCAGCTCGGCCAACAGGGAGATATTCGTGTACTCCAGAGTTCCTGCATCAGAAGCACCGAACACGGGATGAGAAGGGCATAAAGAACAACTCAACAGTTGAATCTACAATTCTGAGATTAAAATAAAGAGATAAAAAAGCATGTGTTTAAAAGCTTATGAGAGTTCACATGTATTATTTACATGTGAAAATAAATCACAAAAACTGAAATCTCTACTATGTGAAAAAGGCTTTCTTAAGCATGCTGTGAAGAAACCATCACTATAGAAAAAATTTTAACTGATACTGAGGACTAAACTCAGGGTACGTACTTAGTTCATGATATAAAAATATAAGAAGTTAGATGGTATGACATACGCAAGCAGAATGCCTTCTTATACTCCAAATTATATACGAAAAGTTTAATTCTTAAAATATGACTTACTTCAAATCCACAGTAACAACACTGAGTGTCTAAATATAAAAATTAGGAACATATGTGAACAATTCATTTAAACAATTACAAGTGCATTAAATAACTAAAAATTAGTTTCTAATTTATTCTGCTGACGTGAACCACATGCATCAAGCCAGCACTTGACTCCCTTGTCTACCAGGGGAAGGAAGTTTTAAAACTTGGTTCCATTTCACAATACATATCAGAAATTAGGGAATTCACACCTTCAATTCCTCATACCAGAGAAAACATACCGTATTTACACATCTGTGTCCTAAGAAAATATTCGAAGAGGGGGAGTAGGGATAACTAAAGAAGGGAAAGAAAACATTTGATGGTTAAAAAGGGAGCAAAGCTTATGTATATACAGGGTGGAGGTTGTGGGAGGCAAGGGAATGGAAAAAAATTGAGAATAAGTCATATCACGTACTGGTACAAATTCACAATGTCAGTTGTGATCATAACGTGTATATAAAATGTACCAATAAAACCAATTAAAAATAAAATAAAATTCTGAGACAAGGTCTCTTCAAGTTGCCCAATTAAACTTGAGATCCTTCTGCCGCCCCCGCCAGGGCAGCCTCCCCTGCCCAAAACTGGTTCCATTCTTTAGGAAGGAAGCCAGAAGAGTAAGGCTTTGTGAGGATATTTCAAGGCACTGTGACACTGCACATGGAAACTACACACGTGCACTCTCTGTGGTGTCACTCGTAGGTGACAGAAGGATGCAGTGACTTAGGACTGGATGTCTATGGCAGAGTCGCTTCAGTAGAAACCTGTCCCACAAAAGTGGGATCATTATGGGGACTGCTCCATTGAAATCGGTGTGGATATTTATTCTTTTGTGAATATAAATTGTGTAGCACCATTTTTGTAAAAACCCAAAGAACGTTTCAATGGAAACTGCACAAGGGTGAGGCACAGGGTGCATGGTGGCTTTCACTACTATCCGTGTCCTCACTGGTGAGTTTTCTGCATTTTTACATAATTAGGTATAATTTCCATATAATGAACATGGGTTATTTTAGCAAGCTAAAAATGCAATTTAGTGACTATTATCTTTCAAATATGATGAAGATAAATGGGAAAATAAATTTATTCATAAAAGTATTATTATAGTTAAGTGCTAAAGAATAAGGAAAATATTCAAATAAATTAGAGTACTTCCATATGGTGGGGTGTAATGCAACTATTAATATGCTTATGGGAAATTTATCGTAACACTAAATAAAGGTGAGAAGCAGTATTGTATATATGTATGGTCTAAACCTGAGGCTTCAAAAAGAGGCAAAGTATTATAAAAATTCCCTGATTGTCTGCCTGGAAACATTCAGAACATTCATTGCCTTCAGTCTAGTTTGTTTCAAATTTTCAATTTTTCCACACTGAGCAAATATCTCCATTGAATCTTTTTGATTTTTTTATCGACCCATAGCGAGGCACACGTGTTGCACAGCAGTGGGGAGGACAGAGGTTTCTCCTGCTGTCCGAGATCCTCTCGGGTGATCGGCAAGTGGCAGCGCTGCCGGCTGTGGGGCCGCTGGATTTCACCCTTCAGATCCGTGTGGCTCCTGGCTTCGGCTAAGAGCACCTTGCACGTCAGTGTCGATGCCTTTGTATCTGTGATGAAACTCTCCTTAAACACTTGATGCACAAGGGCTGTTTATGCTATTGTAAGTCTCTTTGGGGTTTCTTTACAAAAAGTAGCTCAGACTGTGGCCCGAGAAATGTGGTGCAGGTTCTCATCAGGAGGGACAGAGGGCGGGTCTGGCGCAGCAGGAGGCCCTGGCCGGACTCCACTGTCTCTGACGAAGACTCGTCTCCATTTCTTACTTGGATTCCAAAGTGGACCTCGAGGTCTACACTCTTCTTACCTCGAAGACATCGCTACAGGAGACGCTGTCAGCCTCAGCTGCAGACATAAATCATGATGTGTAAACTCTATTCTGACTACAAAAATGATGTCTGCATTTGAAATTATAAAACTTTAGATCAACCTATAGGTATGTGCTCTTAACTTTTGGGTGTATTTCCTTCCAGCACTTGTGAGAATTGTGTGTGTAAACTCTATGTGTATAAAAAAACAAATTATCATATTTTTCTACATCAATATTCCTTAAAATGTATTTCCCTTTTTATATTAAAAAGCAAATTGATCAGTCTTTGAATGCAATTCTCCCCCATATGTCTCTACCTAATTCACTACTCTAATTTTAGGGATATTCTGAAATCAGAACTCATTGGTCCAAATTCTCAGTTCTGTAGGATTTTTGTAAGTATGAGGCTCAAAGTGGAAAAATAAATCTTTGTTCTTTATGTCCTTCATCTCTGAAATGGTCATGGTAATCACTGCCCTCCTGGACTGTCTTGAGATGAAACTCCGTGATACATGGCACACAGCAATTGTTTCACATATACCGTTGGGCTGCCACGATGAATTTTATATTCTTTTCAAATTTGCTGCATGATTTCTTACATTTCTCCTTACATAAAATTATATCTTATATCTTTACACTTTTATTCTGACCTGTTAAATGTTAGCAGTCTTAAGTATCTAGATCAAATAAAGCTTCATCTCAATTTCTAATCAAATGAATATTTGCGTGTTTAAATCTATTTAACATATTTATATATTATTAAAGGTACTGCATAATCTGTTTATTATTACAGTTATATGTAGATTGCTTAATTCTCTATTAAATACCCAAAATGAAAGAATAAACATATAGGTGTTTTTAAACCTTTGAAAACTTTTCTTTTTTGCTCTGCTGGGGATTGAACCAGGGCCTTGCCTGTGCTACACAGTCATCTAGCAGTGAGATACTCTACCACCCCATCATGCACACCTACTTGGGATATAACAGTAAACTAAACTAAACAATATTTTAAAAGCAGTGCCAGAAAGAAGCTTTTAAAAACCTAGTCTGTCACAGTGACATATGTGCACCCATGTTTATAGCAGCCCAGTTTGTGATTGCTACATCTTGGAAACAACCCAAGTGTCCATCAGCTGGAGACTGGATAAAAAAGCTGTGGTTCTTCTACAGAATGGAGTACTACTCTGCCATAAAAAATGATAAGTTTGAATCATTTTTACTTAAATGGACATATCTTGAGGATATCCTCATAAGTGAAATAAATAGGTCACAGATAGATACATATCGCATCTTTTCTCTGGTATGAGAAAATGAAGATGTAAATGAGTCCTA